>QRFJ01000276.1:756549-848860 GCA_006176705.1 Cocos nucifera | reverse complement strand
CAGATCCAGATCTGATTTTTGGAGGTGTGATAGAGAAGAAGAGGATCTCCAGATCCAACCCGAGTGGATACCGGTAGAGGCCAGGCGCTTGCGTGGCTAAGATCCAGAACCTTCCGCTGCAATCAGGATCATCTACAGGGTAATAGGATTACCCAAATCAGGTAAATTAAATTTGATTTAATTTATCTTATTTTATTTTATTTATTAAAATAATAAGAATCAGATCTGAAACATATCAAGATCTGATTGAGATCAAGAGAAAATTTTTGAAATATATCTCTTGATCTAATCAGATCTGGACGAACCTGGACCGGGAAATCAGGATTTCCCTTCAACTGGTATCAGAGCCATGGTTCTAGATTGTTTAGATCTGATTTTAATTTTATTTTAATTAGAAAATAAAGTGATTTCAGATGTCACATGAGATGTGATCAGATCTGAAATCAGAAAAATTAAAATTAAATGATTTGGATCTAAGAACATGAAGATATGCATGACTAGTTCTAGAATAGAATAGTTCTATAGAATAGTTTTGCATGTCTTTGATTTAATCTGATTAAATCATATTTTAGATCTTCTTATTTACTATTTTTCTGATATTATAAGTGTTATAATAACATCTGATAAACAGCAAATAAAAATTATTTAATTTTAAATATCATATGAGATATGATAGATGCATGTCTAGACTAGTTGTAGAATAGTTCTACATAATTGTCTAGATTAGAATTTATTTTGATTAGATCAATTTAAATCTAATTTTTTAGATTATTATGAGATAATTTAGATCTGAAAACATGCATGATTTGATACATGAGATGTATGCAAAATATGCCATGATTAGATCTAAATTTGTATATGAGATATATGATATAGATCTG
Organism: Cocos nucifera; assembly: GCA_006176705.1. Lineage (NCBI taxonomy): Eukaryota > Viridiplantae > Streptophyta > Magnoliopsida > Arecales > Arecaceae > Cocos > Cocos nucifera. Next base: position 847,979 of record QRFJ01000276.1, on the reverse strand, counting down.
ATAACTGTTTTGTAGTATTTACATGTTCCTGATTAAGGCGTTCCTCTTGGCCGTCCGGTCATAAGAACGAAGAAGGGTTTAAAGGCCCTCTCTTCCCATTCGATGGGGTGTTCTTATGACGTGTAGGGGTGCTGCGTGTTCGTCCTTAATCAGAAACCCAAAACTTACTTTCTGCAAAACCCTAGATCCTGAAACCCTAGGATTTATTGTGCATATTTTGTTTATGAACCCAACTTAATTAAGAATTAAGTTTATGGAATATTAATTAGGTCTAAAATTGAGAATTTCAGATCTAAGACATATTCATAATACTGGGTTCGGGCTTGGGTAGCTCAATTAGGTCTAAGCGGTTGATCAAACCGAATCAAGAGTTGGTTAGATGGGATCAACAATGCTTAAATTGACCAGCCTAATAGGATTAAGTCTGGGTCAAGATCGAGTCACGATCAAGCAAGACCTAATTAGGCTCAGAGGTTAGAGTCTGGATTGTAGGCTAACCCAATTGGTTCTGACTCAACAATTTGGTGTCTAAGGTAAGTTTGGCACAGACGACCGACTGGTTTTTAATTGGAAGCTACTCGACCTGAATGCGTTCTTGTGCGAGTTAATGGCATATTCCTTCCACCGGTCTCACTTACCTGGCCATATCTGTTGACACAGTTCTGATCTGAGGTGGTCAATAATCCGAGCTAACCCATGCCACTAGGTTAGTCATAATTGTTATGACTAAGCCAAGTCTAGTTTAATGAGACCTGAATCAATTCTCCCTAAGAAAAGATTAAGTCCGAGGTCTTCCACCATTGTAGATGTGCGGGCCCTTCCCGGGGTTGATTGTTCTCGGCTGGATACAGTGGCTCAGTTGCACCGGGAAGATGCAACCATGTCTATTAGGCATTGGATGCTATGGGCTGGAGGATGAGTTGGGCTCAATATTTCCGGATACGGTGAGAGACCTCAATTAGGAACCCAGTCTATGCAAATGGTGGGTCTGACTTAACTAAGGAGTGGATCAATATTCCGGATACGGTGAGATTCATGAATTAGAGACCAAGTTTGGGTGCACCATGATTAGAGAATCATTGAACAAGAGTTGTTCACTCATTGGCTAACCCATCACCAATAACTGTTAGGTGAGGTGATGAGTCAGTTGGTGAGACCGCACCACCCACTAGAAATCATTCAATCGTGGAGATTTTCGCATCTCTACAGAGGGAGTGTAGGGATCCGAGAAAATAGTGGGAGCTAATTTGTTTAAAAATAAAATCCCTAAACAAATTGGTCAAGTCAAAATTACAGTATCTAACTAGAATCTTTGACTCTCTACAGGAAAATGTCTGCGTCCAACCCATTGGCACGTATCCTAGACACACATAGACTGACTGGACCCAATTATAAAGATTGGCTCAGGAACTACAAAATTGTTTTGGGTTCAGAGAAGTTAACACATGTTTTGGACCAGGACCCTCCCACCTTACCAGCTCGTCCATCCACTGAACAGAGAGCGTCTCTGGAAAAATGGATTGACGAAGACAATAAGGCCAGATACTACATGTTGGGCTCGATGTCTGATGAGCTCCAGCGCCAACATGAAGATATCGGGACTGCTCGCCAAATGTTGGCTCACCTGCAGGAGATGTTTGGTGAACAGAGTCGCGCAGCCAAATATCAAGTCACGAAACGACTTTTTAAGGCTAAGATGCGTGATGGGCAGTCAGTCCAAGATCACTGTCTGACAATGATCAAGGACATGGAAGAGCTTGAGAAGCTCGGTGTGAAGTTGGACTTGGATCTGCAGAACGATATTATTCTGCAATCCTTGACTGATGCATATGGGCAATTCATCATGAATTACCACATGCATAAACTTCAAAATTCCTTGGCCGAGTTGATGAATATGCTGGTTACCGCTGAGCTTTCTATGAAAGGTTCTAAAGGCTCAGTTCTTGCTATGGAACGGACTTCTTCCAAAAGAAAGTCTTATGGAAAGAAAAAGAAGTCTGTGAAAAAGCAAAAGGTGGAAGGATCAAAGAAGAAGAAGGCAGAATCGAAGAAAAAGGCCGATGGCAAAGGAAAGTGTTTCCATTGCAACAGCGACGGCCATTGGAAGCGGAACTGCCCTACTTACCTGGCCACCCTGAAGAACAAGAAGGAAGGTCCTTCTGGAGGTATGCTCGTTATTGAGTCTAACCTTACGGTTTCTTCTGCATCCAGTTGGGTGCTTGACTCTGGTTCTAGTGCTCATCTGTGCACTTCTATGCAGGGTCTTGAGGATAGCAGGAGGCTGAGGGATGGAGACATGATCCTACGCATCGGTAATGGAGCAAGAGTTGCTGCAGTAGCCGTGGGAACATACCCTCTGCGATTACCATCTGGTTTAGACTTAGTTTTAAAAGACTGTTATTATGTGCCTGCAGCTAGCAGGAATTTGATTTCTGTTTCATGCTTAGCACAAGAAGGTTATGTGATCACCTTCTTTAAGGACCATTGTAACATTCTTTATGAAAGAAATAAAATTGCAAATGGTTTCCTTGTTAATGGTCTTTATCAGTTGCATATTGATGTACCTGTTTTAACTATCGAGCAAAACGTGAATGCCAAACGACCTAGGGATAGTCCAAACGACAGATATCTATGGCACCTGAGATTAGGTCATATAGCAGAAGATAGGATTAACAAATTGGAGAAAAATGGGCTATTGAGTCCATTGACTTTTGAGTCATATCCAACTTGTGAATCTTGTCTTCAAGGCAAAATGACTAAACTCCCTTTTGTTGGACATGGGGAGAGGGCCACAGATCTCCTTGCCCTAGTACATACTGATGTGTGCGGCCCATTTCGATGTGCCGGCTAGAGGCAATTTTGTCTACTTCATTACCTTTACCGATGATCTGTCTAGGTATGGGTATGTGTATCTTATGAGACATAAGTCTGAAGCTTTTGAAAAGTTCAAAGAATTCAGACATGAAGTAGAAAAACAAACTGGAAAACCCATTAAGGTTCTTCGATCAGATCGAGGAGGTGAATACCTTAGCCGGGAATTCCTAGACTATCTTAAGGAAAATGGCATAGTCTCTCAATGGACTCCACCAGGAACACCTCAACTCAACGGGGTTTCAGAACGGAGAAATCGGACTCTATTGGATATGGTTCGATCCATGATGAGCTTCACAGACCTCCCTGATTTTCTTTGGGGACATTCATTATTAACTTCAATCTATTTACTGAATAGGGTTTCCTCTAAAACCGTTCCTACCACACCGTATGAGATATGGCACGGTAAGAAACCAAGTCTGAGTCATCTCAGAATTTGGGGTTGTCCGGCTTATGTCAAAAGACAACAAGCGGACAAGTTAGAGTTTAGGTCCTTTAGAGCTCGATTCATAGGATATCCTAAAGAGTCATTAGGATACTATTTCTACATTCCAGAAGACCACAATGTGATTGTGAGTCGACATGCCATATTTCTTGAAAAATAGTTTATTCAAGATAGTGGCATTGGAAAGCAGATTAAGCTTGATGAGAAAGTCTCACAAGCAGAACGAGCTAAGGACCAAGTGGAACCAAATCAGGTTGAGCCAATAAGAACACTACCTCCTCCACCTCGTAGATCGGAAAGAGTTTCCCGTCCCCCTGAAAGATACTTAGGTATTATTTCAGAGGATGTAGAGGAAATGTTCCTCATAGGTAATGGTGCTCATGGTGATGATCCCAAAACCTACAACGAGGCGATATCAGATATCGACTCCGAGAAATGGCTTGAGGCAATGAAGTCAGAAATTGACTCGATGCACTCAAACCAAGTCTGGACCTTGGTAGATCCACCAGAAGGTATAGTACCTATTGGGTGTAAATGGATCTTCAAGAGAAAGATTGGTGCAGATGGGAATGTGGAGACATTCAAGGCTAGACTGGTGGCAAAAGGTTATAGTCAACGCGAAGGCATTGACTATCAGGATACCTTTTCCCCGGTAGCTATGCTAAAATCCATCCGCACATTGCTTGCTGTTGCAGCCTATTTCGATTATGAAATATGGCAAATGGACGTGAAAACGGCATTCCTAAATGGATATCTTGAGGAAGATATCTATATGGAACAGCCGCTAGGTTTCACATCCAGTGATACTGATCACAAGGTTTGCAAGCTGCAAAGGTCCATATATGGACTTAAGCAAGCATCTCGGAGCTGGAACACTCGTTTCAATGATGTGATCAAAAAGTTTGGTTTCATCAAAAATGAAGAGGAACCATGTGTTTTCAAAAGGGTCAGTGGGAGCGCTGTTGTCTTCCTCGTATTGTACGTGGATGACATCCTCCTTATTGGGAATGATATTCCCATGTTGACATCAGTCAAGATGTGGTTGTCCAAGGAATTCTCCATGAAAGACCTAGGTGAAGCATCCTTTATTCTAGGAATTAAGGTCTATAGGGATAGACCGAATAGGATGCTAGGACTTTCACAGAAGATGTACATAGAGGAAGTACTAAAGAGGTTTAGTATGGAAAACTCTAAGAGGGGATTAATACCCTTCAGACATGGTATTCATCTTTCCAAGAAGATGTGCCCCAGCACACCTGAGGAAATAGAACGCATGAGCAAGATCCCTTATGCTTCTGCAATAGGGAGCCTCATGTATGCCATGCTATGTACACGACCTGATATAGCCCATGCTGTGAGTGTCACAAGCAGATATCAGTCAAATCCAGGTGAAGAACACTGGACTTCTGTGAAATGTATCCTTAAGTACTTGAGAAGAACTAAGGATATGATGTTGGTCTTTGGTAATGGAGAACTCCAAGTCCAGGGATACACAGACTCGGACTTCATGTCCGATATAGATGATCGAAAGTCGACATCTGGCAGACTGTTTGTGCTGGAAGAGTTCCAAGCAAACGGTGATACCATCTCATCCGCGATTACCTTGAGAAAGGTTACGTTGAGGTCAAGAGAGTCAACTCCACAGATAATGTGGCAGACCCACTTACAAAGCCGTTGGGCCAGCAGAAGATCGAAGCCCACCTTGAGAAGATGGGACTTAGACTTGTAGCCAATTGGCTTTAGGACAAGTGGGAGATTGTTAGATATATGTGCCCTAGAAGCCAGAATTGGCTGACACTTGTAATACACTTCTAGGGGCAAAATTATAATTTTGACTATAATTAATGAAATGGGTTATTTTCTATCACACATGTGTATTTAGTGTCTGTGATACATCCTTTGAGTTAATGGTAATGATAATTCATATTTTCAAGAGTTGAAAATTTAAGACATGAATAATCATTATTAACTCATAAACAGCTCCCGACCATAGGATCATCACGAGGATGGTGATTGATCCGGAAGGTTGGTGTACGATCGCTTCTCTTTAGTAGATGAGTCTTGAGTCTACGGTGTGGAGACACCGGAGCGAGAGTACAGGTACTCGTTAGAGAACGAGGGCACTGAGCGTGACCACCTCGAGTAGTCATTAGGAAGTCTACCTTCTCGTCAATGACTGACTCGATGCTGCAGTAGTGTGTCTGGTTCTTTGACCTGAGATGCATCGGCAGTTCACCTTGAGGGTGTTATAGTTTGACTACACCATTACTCGGTCTCCTAGCCATATGGAACCCTGAGGTGTATGTTGGCTATAGCATGTTCATTGTAGGAACTGGATTGCATCAAGATGGAATCTATCTACCTCGGTGGTAGAGGAGTAGCCCTATGATGATCATGAGAATCAAGTCCAGAAAGCCCATGGCCATGGTAGAGTGAAATAATAGAAAGAGTTTCTATTTAGATTTTCACATTGGACTCGAATCGAATGATTACATCATATGACAGAGACTAGGGTTTGACGAGTTCACCTTAACCCTAATCTGATCGGGGCTCAAGATAGAAGAACTTAATCACACAGGTAGCTGCACCAAGAGGTTCGCATTCAGCTCTGATGGGTTGCCACCATATACTGCTAGGTGTCACTGGTGGATTTTGGGAGCAATTAGAATGATTTAGATGATCGATCATTCTAGCTGTTCGAATCAGAAGAGTTCTGATCCATCGAAAGGAGTTTCGATGATGTCGATGATAGAGATCATGACATATCCCATTACCATACAGAACTGAACCTAACTGGGTCACACAAACAAGGGTTTGAATCTGGTGATCATCAATTGAACTGATCTAGTTCAATTGATCTGAATGAGATTCAATTAGGTTCAAGGAAATCGTGCTAGCACTCGATTGAACCTAACGTTCTTCTTTTACTATCATAAATAAGTTGTCCTGACTGAGCCAAAGGAGTTTGTGCTCAATCAGAGGCCTTCATATGGTCTGACTGGAGGTTGTCCAAGTCAGAATAGGTTGTCTTATTTGTAAGACATTACCTGCCATTTTTGGTCACCTGCCATTTCTTGTTCTTTGACTTTGGTCAAAAGTCTACCTTTGACTGGTCAAACGTTGACCATTGACCCTTTGACTTTTGACCACATGTCATGCACCTATTGGAGAGCTGGTGGGGGCCTGTCCCCCTGCCAGAACCTGGCAAGGAGAAGGGCGCACGCCAAGGGTGGCGTGAGCCCAAGTAGGAGGCGCCTAGGAGTCCTTGTTGGACAAGGACTCCACCTCCCTTTTGGATTCCAATCAGAGTTCTACTAAGAATCCAGTTTGACTGGTCTTAGGCGCCCTCTAAGGAGGAATCCAGGGGTCTCTATTCCAACCAATCAGATTTAGATCTGATTTCACAAAGGGTTGTGATTGGTTGAGAGGAAGAGGAGTTGGATCACAAGAGGTCTATAAATAAGACCCTGCGCCCAACCCTAATTCCTAAGTGCAATTGAGATTTCCCACGCCCCAAGGCTGCCTCTCCCCTCCTTCTCCATGCCATAGTCTCTTCTCCCCTTGCTCTCCACGTCCAAAAGGTGTTTTGGACTTAGGTTGGTGCGATTCAGATCAAGGAAAGGCGATCAAAAGCAAGAAGGCTGCGCTGCTGCAAAAGGACGACTGCAGATCTTCAAAAGAGTTTTGAAGATCCTCCAGATCAGATCCAGATCTGATTTTTGGAGGTGTGATAGAGAAGAAGAGGATCTCCAGATCCAACCCGAGTGGATACCGGTAGAGGCCAGGCGCTTGCGTGGCTAAGATCCAGAACCTTCCGCTGCAATCAGGATCATCTACAGGGTAATAGGATTACCCAAATCAGGTAAATTAAATTTGATTTAATTTATCTTATTTTATTTTATTTATTAAAATAATAAGAATCAGATCTGAAATATATCAAGATCTGATTGAGATCAAGAGAAAATTTTTGAAATATATCTCTTGATCTAATCAGATCTGGACGAACCTGGACCGGGAAATCAGGATTTCCCTTCAACTGGTATCAGAGCCATGGTTCTAGATTGGATTTAATTTATTTTAACTTTAGATTTCATTCAGATCGAAATAGTTGGATATCTGAAAGCTCGAGATCTAGGTTTCCGATTAGGATCCGATCTCAGATCCAAGTCATGATCTAGATCGGATCAAGGTCGCGATCCGAGTTGGGATCCGATCTAGGATCTTGTCTGGGATCTGAGTTATGATCCAATTTGGATAGAGGTCGGGATCCAAGTCGGGATTCGGTTCAAGATCTGATCCAGGATCCAATCTGGGATCCAAGTCAGATCAAGATCGAAATCTATTTTGGGATTCGATCCAAGATCCAGCTCAGAATCTAGGTTGGATTTCAGTCCAAGATCCAATCCCAGATCTGGTTCGAGATCTAGGTCATGATCCAAATCGGATCGAGGTTGGGATCCAGTCCGAGATCCGGTTTGGGATTCTGTTCGAAATTTGGATCATGATTCGGATCGGATCGAGGTGGTGATCCATGTTAAGATCCGGTCTGGGATCCAATCCGAGATCTGAATCATGATCCTGGTCGAATCAAGGTTGGAATCCGAGTCGAGATTCAGTCCGCAATCCAATTTGGGATCTGGATACATCTCTTTATTTCTATAGAGAGATGCATGGTAATGATTTAATGCATGCGTTGATGTAACCTTAGACTTCTATTATAGAGTCGGTCCCAAGATCCCCAAAATCGGTCCCAAGATCCCCGATTTGGACAGTTCAGAAATGCATTAATTTTTTATTATTGTCATGGTGTTTTTTGTTCTATTATGAAAAATTTTATCACAGCTATCTCATTTGTTCTTCGGGTATATATTAGTTATGATTAAAACATGATCCATCTATATCATATACTTGGAGAACTATAAGAAGATGCTGTCGGATTTTTTCGAATATGAAACAAAGAACAAAGCTATAGCAACAATAAAAATGATGCATTTTTAAAAGGGATAGGACCACACCTATTAGGAAGGAGTTGATGGAGTTATGATTCATTAAGCATTATTCTTTGTTATCAGATAGATATCAATAAAAGTTGGATAAATGCCAAAGATATTTTCTTGTCTGAATATCGCAAAAGGTGTTCAAGATTTTGTTGAGTTTGTACGATGTAAGACTGACATTGCCAGTCAAATAAAGTATCCATGCAAAAGATGTATTAATATGGTATATTATCATATATCACTTATTGAAGAGCATCTGCTACGTTATGGTATGGACAAAAAGTATACTCGCTGGATATGGCATGGAAAGGATGATCCAAATAAAGTTGTGTACAACGATAATGATATTGAAGATGATAGCGACGCTGTTGAACCTATCGAACATGGTGGTGTAGGTTTACTATTGGATGATTTACATTAGGGTGCTAGCTCAAATGTACCCATGAGTACTAGTACATCTCAAGGTAGTTCCAATCCTGAACATAATATTAATGAGGTAGAATGAACTTCTGAACAATTTGCGGAGCTTGTAAGGGATGCACGAGAGCCACTCTACCCAAATTGTGTAAACTTCTCCAAGTTAGAATTTTTTATCAAATTACTTCATATTAAAATCATAAATCGATGGAGTTAAAAGTTATTTGATCAAAATTTGGCATTGAATAAAACAACTCTTTTCGATAGATCAAGACTTTCGAAATCATATTCTGAAGCAAAAATATACATGCAAAAATTAGGACTTGGCTATATTTCTAGACATGCCTGCAAAAATGATTGTATATTATTTTATAAGAAGAATGAACAAGCAAGTAGATATCCATAATGCGATGAGCCTAGGTACAAAACTGATAATAAGAAAGAAAAAAAGATACCTCATAAGATTTTGGATTCAAAGTCTAATTAAATTAAGTTTGACGAGATTTCGAATTGGATTCACATCGGATTCAAATTGGATTCAAGTCAAATCCAAATTAAAAATTATTTTTTTCTAATTAATTCAAATCAGATTAAATTTAATTAGATTTAACTTAATTTAAAAATAATTGAGTTTTACTATCTAAGTAGAATTTAGATTTAAAGTCTAATTGAAATAGAATTGATAGGATTTCAAATTATATTCGAATCAGATTTAAATTAAATTTGAATTGAATCTTTATTTTTTATTAATTAATTTTAATTTAATTTAATTTAATTAATTTTAACTTAATTTAAGGCTAATTAAATTTTATAATTCAAGTAGGATTTGGACTCAAAGTCTAATTAAATTAGTTTTAACAGGATTTCGCATTGAATTCGAATTGGGTTTGAATTGGACTCGAGTCATATTCTGAATTATTAGCAATGAAAAAGGATCGCCGTTGCTAATTCCATCACTAATAACATCTTCAAATAAAATTAATTTTAAATTTATTTTTGAGATTTTTTAAAAAAAATATTAGCGACGGTATGATTTTCGTCACTAATAACAAAATCTATCATCGCTAATAATTATTTTATATTTAAATATTATAAAAAAAATTAAATAACTTAAATAATTTTAGCAATAGTTTCTACCGTTGGTAATAACTAAAAAGTCATCGCTAATAACTAAATAGTTTATTATTAACGATGGTTAGATTTTTATCGCTAATAAATCAAATTTGCAATCGCTAATATTTTTTTAATATTTAAATATTTTAAAAATATATATTTTTACTGATGGTATTTATCATTGTTAATAATGATATTGCCGTCACTAATAGTATTAGCGACGGTCATTCTTTTCGTCAGTGTTGTGGGAACGAAAAGATATTATTAGCGATAAAAAAAATTTCTATCGTTAATACCGTCGCTAATATTCAAAATGCTTGTGGTGTATTTTAGTTGACAGTGGACCAAAATTATACAGTGGCTTTCCAATGGTCTTGAAGATGTCTGGCTTGGAAGATTAAGATTAGAGGGCTGCTTATTTTGGTTCAATCATGGCAGCTTGAGATGCTTTAGAGTAGCCTGGCATATGTTAGACCGTCATGTCTAACTGATACACCTATTTGGAAACTCATCCAAAATGGCTTATATTTTGTAAAGTCCTTTTATGGATTTATCAATAATGGTGGTCTTATTTGCCCATATTTTGGAGTTATCTAGAAAGTTGCCAATCCATAGAAGATAAAGATCTTCTTTTGGCTCGCTCTCCAAAACAAGCTTCACACGAGAGAAATTCTTGGTAAGAAAGGATGGCATGTTAGTTCTAGATGTGTTCTATGTAGTGCTGATTTGAAATTCATCTTCCATCTTTTAATCAAATGCCCTTTTGTCCAAAATATTCGGATGACACTAAAGATTCAGCTTAATATTAAAGGATGGCCCGTCACATTACATGATCTTTGGATGGATTGGAGGCAAAGGTGGATTGATGCTTCAATCAGGAGAGCAATGGATCAATTAATGGCATCTTTATGTTGGAAAATTTAGCACGAGAGAAATGCACGAATCTTGTTGAGAAAGAAATGCTTAATCTACATAGTGCTTTAGAAAATTCTGCAAAGATTTTATAGCTGGGGCATCTTCGCTCGGTGAAGATGTTGGAGGGGCATGCTAAATTATGACAAAGTTTAAAATCATTGGTTCATCCTATGATACAACCATGAGTCTCCCTGTTGGTTTTCTACTATATAAATTTGCATCAACTCTTATTACTAATATGGTTTGTAAAGAAGATTGATGCCGCTTTCAATGCTTTAGGATGATTTTTTTATTTTTTATTTTAATTTTTAAAGAGTATTATTTCAGTGGTATGTAATCTTCAATATAGTCAATTTTTTTGTAAATATATTTCTTTTCTCCATAAAGATGGATGGCCGATCTATTTCAACCTTTTTTACTCCTCCCAAAAAAAAAAAAAAAAAAGAAAGAGAGAGAGAGAGAGCGCGCGCGCGCTAGATTCTATCTCTACTATTACATCACGTGGCAACGGCCACAGCTAAACATGTGGTCTTAACTTTCCATGGCTGGACCTCTGTTGTTATTAGCAATAGCAACGTCCAGCAACTGCTTCTCCAACTCGACCACCTTGCAGCCGGATGTTGGTGTGGAGGATTTGGCTTGGCCTTTTGAGAAGGAGGATGGGAGGTAGTTTCTCAGAGATTAATCCCAAGCAATTGTTCCGAACTCACTGGACTGGATTATGGCATTGAAGTCTTTGGTGGGTCCTAGCTACTTAATGGGGTTTTCGGATGTACGTGGGAAAGTATTTGCCGCTCCATGGGAAAATGTTGGGAGCACTAATTCCCAAAAGAGAGCATAGAAAATGCTAGGACCAAAATAGAGCCATTGTAAGGAGTAGAAACAAATTCGTTTGGAGAGAGGCATTTGACGTCAAAACTCCAACAAACAGAGGTGGACTACGATTCAAACCCTACAGCATCTAAAACACATTAAGATTGCTATCATGACGAAAGAACATCCCCAATTACAAAAGCTCAACAGGTCAGCAGCCATCCAATTGCTATCATGACGCAAGATCTTAGCATGCACCGAAAGTAACCTTGTTCCATACAGGTTGGACTAAGAACAGAGGAGTTGTTGACCTTCTACAGCGACAGATGACCTTTTATTTAGATCGCTCTCTCCAGCAAGACCATGTAATTGCCGCTATCAGCATTAAAATCATGGATTGTGATTCTCTTCCAAAATTCTTCCTTGTCCACTTAATATACAAACCTTAAACGAGCTTTGCGAACTCAAGACCCCTATTAATTGATAGATACCTTTCCAAATAGTGGTGAAAAAACTACGGTCGGAGTAAAGATAATCCAACGTTTCAATATGATTATGGCACAACACACAACCATCCGATTTTTTCCCATCTTCTTTTTTTTGCTGATCACATCCCTGGTGCTGTGCATCTTCCTCTAGCATAGCCGTCCTTCAATGGCACTGAAAGATTCCATAGCGATATCTCCTATGCTATTTGTCACAAGAGAGGACTGCGTTATTTATCCACGCTGGACTTTCTAAATTCCTTCCTGATCATTTGAAGACATTAGAGCCCTTTCCTCATCAAAGGTCTCCTCAAATCTTTGTACGCATGTTCTTAGCATCCAAGTCATTTCTAGTTCGTTTCATTAGAAAATCTGCATTTTTTGTCCTTTCTAATTTTACCAAAAAGTTACCACTAGCATGCATCTTGAAATAATATCTTCATTTGCCAACATCCAATGCATGCGACGATATCAAAGAATTTATTTTTAGAAGTTTTGCAAGAATAAGGATATGACATTATGGATTTTTTTTATATATAAATTTGTACCCAAAAAAAAAAAAAAGTATAGACAGCACACTCTTGTTTCTCTTTTTTTCTTTTTCTTTTTTTATTTTGAATTGGAGTTTTTTTCCTCGTTTTCCCATCAGTCATTGATTATATTTTGATGGTATTCTAAGTACATCGATCACTTTTCCTCGCAGTTGTTAGGCTGGATTGTTGTGGCTCTTTTCAACCCTGGTGTCCTTCATGCGAGTCTTCCTATCTTGTTTCAATTATTTGGTCCAAAGGTATAATCTTGTACTGTCAAGTCTAAGAATCCTACTCCATTCTCATTCACAGGTCAAAATTAAGGTAAAGGATGTTTAGGGTATGTTTGGCTCGGGGGAGTTGGACTCTGAAATAGGAATAGGGATGAGTGATCCCATTCCAACCATTTGGTTGGAGAGTCCTATTTTAATGAAAATATGCACCAATCTTTTAAAATTCAATTCCTACCCTCCCATAGTATTCAAATCCTATTCTAATTCTAATTCTGGCTTCTATTCCAATTATGAACCGAAGGATTTAATCCATTTGATTTTGGTTTCGATCACAAACCAAATACATCCTTAGTTTCTTAGAAGAAGAGCAACTCTCTCTACACATTCATCGTATAGGAGGACAACATCTGGATAGATGTTTCTTGAAATTCTAACAAGAAGATGGTTCTCATATTCTCAAGTAGTCAGCTCCTTAACCTAGCCTTCCCTGTATCAGATGAGAAATATTTGTTACTGTTGGTGCAGAAATCCGTCGTCGTCGGAGGTTGCCGAAATCGAGGCCGCTGAGGTCGCCGCCGGGGACCTACAAAACGAAGTCCCGTCCGAAACCGGTGGGGGGTGGCTCCGGCAGGACCCTCCGACGGTCAAGTTAGTTTCCGGCCAACAGTAATGGAGTGCTCGGAATGAGTTCCGGAGCTTAGAGATGAGGAGGAGAGCTTAGAGAGTCGAGAGTTCAGAGAGCTTAGCCTTAGCGTGTCGGGAGGGTCCTTTATATAGTGGAGCTTGATGGTGACAACTGCAGCCGCGTGCTGGCGGGCCGCTCGAGGTTCGGCGGAGTCAGTCTCATGGGCTGGTGCCGTGTGCGGCGGATTGAGGGTGACAGCCATCGCCGCCTGACAGTGGGTCGCTATCGCTTGCGGCGGACTGACTGATGGTGATGGTTGCAGAGCTTGCCGAATGAAGGGTTGAAGGCCTTCGTCGTGTGCCCATTTCGGAGGAGTTCGGGCTCCTGAAGAGGAAGATAGGAGGGAGTTCGGCTCCCATAGGCGTCTGGCTGGAGGTATGCAGCTAAGGCTCGTCCGCTGAAGAGTTCGGCTGCTGAGGATCCGAAGCTCGGCCGTTTGAGGGTTCGGCCGGCTGTTGGACTTCGGCTGAGGCTTGGACACTTGAGAGTTCGGTAGGAGCTCGGTCGGTCGAAGGGCGATGAGGGCGACCGCTGAGGAGTTCGGCCGAGTAACGACTGCTGAGGAGTTCGGGCTCCTGAGTGACGACCGCTTGGGGATTCCGCTAAAGCCCGTCCGCTGAGGAGTTCGGCCGCTGAGAGGACTTCATTGAAGCTCGGCCGCTTGGAGTCGGTCCGAAGGAGTTCGGCCGCTGAGAGGACTTTGTTGAAGCTCGGCCGCTTGGAGTCGATCTGAAGAAGCTCGGCCGCTGGGAGTTCGGCTGAAGCCCGTCTGCCGAAGCTCTTCCGCGGCTACTGGTTACATTGGGCTGAGCGTCGGGCCGGGCTTCGGCAGGAGCGGGATTTATCCCCAACAGTAGCCCCCCCAACAGATTGGCACTGGAAGAAGGGACTGAACCTTCGAGGTTCCCTTGTTCTTAAAGGAGTGCTCGGCGACCCTTCTCTTCCCTCTCCAGAGATCTTCCTTTTCTCTTTCGAAGAGAAAACGCCACCCAGGAGAGCTTCCGCACGGCGTTCGGTGGCCTCTGCGACCCGATCCCGTCCAGGCCCGTCTGTTCCTGCTTCAGCCCCGGCGGCCTAGGTTCCACCTGCACCCGCGGTGGATGTGAAGCAGTTCGGCCTGCTTGTCCGACAGATCCGTGGCCTCACGGAGGCGTTGCAGGCTATACAGCAGCCTCCGGTAGCGACTCCACCAGCAAGCCCGCCATGAGGGCGTGAGAAATCAGCCTTAAGGAAGAGCCCAATCGCCCCGAAGAGAGAAACGGAGAGCAGAAGTTTCCCCGCCGAAGCGGAAAGAAGTTCGGCTCGAAGAAAAGCCGGGCTCCCCCCAAAGCTCGGCATCAAGGCGAAATGAAGCTCGGTGGAAAGCCGAACTCCTCAACTCAACCTCCAAAATAAAGTTCGGCGCCGGCAAGGACGGAACGAAGCCCCCCCCACGGAATAAAGTTCGGCACAAGCGAGGGCGGAGCAAAGTTCTCCCGCGGAATGAAGTTCGGAGGAAGACCGAACTCATCAGCTCATCGAAATAAAGTTCGGCGGAAGCAAGGCCGAACTCTCCCTCTTGAGCTCATCAATGAAGCTCGGCGCAAGGGAAGCTGAACTCCACCTTAAAGCCCACCATCACAGTGAAGTTCGGCGCAAGCGGTGGCGAAGTTCTCCCACGAATGAAGTTCGGCATCAGGGAGGCCGAACCCCGCAGCAGATCACCCAAGTGAAGTTCGGCCGCGCTCGAGACCGCCCCAGGGCGATCGAGGCCAAACTCCCCCTCAAAAGGGACGACGGGATAAATTCCTCCGACGTCGGTCTGAAGCAAGAGAAGATCGGCTATAGGCGCTGCCGTAACTGGAAAAGACAAGAAGGTCGGCCGCCTCGCGGCGTCATCAACGCCACCCCGGGGAGGAGCTAGGAGCTAGCTACATCGGTGATTGTCGTCCCCAGCGACAAAGTCAAGAGAAGCATGTTCCAAATTAAGAAGGCCGGCATGAGATAGAGGAGGTCGTCCGGACGGGACTTGCTGCCCGAGGGAACTCCGAGGAACAACACCCCGACAACCTTCGAACGGAAATGCGCTACGATCAGCTTCTCCTCGGTAAAACTCTCCCCTCTCAATAAAATCATTTCTGGATGCGAAAACTATGTAATGGCTGGAAAAGAAGCAGTCAATAGTCGCCGTGTTAGGAACAGGAGGAGAACCTCGTCCTAATGTGAGCGGCAAACTCGGCCAGAGATAAGATCTCTCCCGAGGGCAAAGTCCTCGGCCAGAGATAAGATCTCTCCCGAGCGAAAGCAACCTCGGTTCGGCCAGGAGATAAGATCTCTCCCGAACCGCAACCTCGGCCAGAGATAAGATCTCTCCCGAGGGCAAAGTTCGGCCAGAGATAAGATCTCTCTCCCGAACAACAAGTTCAGCCAGAGATAAGATCTCTCCCGAGCAACTTCGGCTATGAATCAGATCTCCCCCGAGGAACTGGGCTAACCTCGGCAGTAGGAGATGAGATCTCCCCCGAGCGCCCGCATCGACTCCGACTAGGGATAAGGTCCTCGGATAGACGTAAGGCCCGCGACGACCTCGGCTTGGGAGCTTCAACATCGACCTCGGCTAGAGAAAGCTATCATGTCAACCTCGGCCAGAGAGCTTCAACATCAGCTTCATCAACTTTGGCTGGAAACGAGTTCCATTTCAACTCCAAACATCGACTGGAGATGAGGTCTCCCCCAAGCCTCAGCCTCAACTTCAGCGTCAACATTGGCTGGAGATGAGACCTCCCCCGAGCTTCAGCTGCAACAAACGCAGAGCCTGGAAGAAGACTTCGGACAGTCGCCTGTTTTGGTACTCCCTTCCTTCAATTTTTGAACTCGGGAGTGGGGGGGCTACTGTTGGGGATAAATCCCGCTCCTGCCGAAGCCCGGCCCGACGCTCAGCCCAATGTAACCAGTAGCCGCGGAAGAGCTTCGGCAGACGGGCTTCAGCCGAACTCCCAGCGGCCGAGCTTCTTCCAGATCCGACTCCAAGCGGCCGAGCTTCAACCGAAGTCCTCTCAGCGGCCGAACTCCTTCGGACCGACTCCAAGCGGCCGAGCTTCAATGAAGTCCTCTCAGCGGCCGAACTCCTTCAGCGGACGAGCCTTAGCGCTCCTCCAGCCAGACGCCTCGGCCGAACTCCTCAGCGGTCGCCCTCATCGCCCTTCGACCGACCGAGCTCCTACCGAACTCTCAAGTGTCCAAGCCTCAGCCGAAGTCCAACAGCCGGCCGAACCCTCAAACGGCCGAGCTTCGGATCCTCAGCAGCCGAACTCTTCAGCGGACGAGCCTTAGCTGCATACCTCCAGCCAGACGCCTATGGGAGCCGAACTCCCTCCTATCTTCCTCTTCAGGAGCCCGAACTCCTCCGAAATGGGCACACGACGAAGGCCTTCAACCCTTCATTCGGCAAGCTCTGCAACCATCACCATCAGTCAGTCCGCCGCAAGCGATAGCGACCCACTGTCAGGCGGCGATGGCTGTCACCCTCAATCCGCCGCACACGGCACCAGCCCATGAGACTGACTCCGCCGAACCTCGAGCGGCCCGCCAGCACGCGGCTGCAGTTGTCACCATCAAGCTCCACTATATAAAGGACCCTCCCGACACGCTAAGGCTAAGCTCTCTGAACTCTCGACTCTCTAAGCTCTCCTCCTCATCTCTAAGCTCCGGAACTCATTCCGAGCACTCCATTACTGTTGGCCGGAAACTAACTTGACCGTCAGAGGATCCTGTCGGAGCCACCCCCCACCGGTTCCGAACGGGACTTCGTTTTGCAGGTCCCCGGCGGCGACCTCAGCGGCCTCGATTTCGGCAACCTCCGACGACGATGGATTTCTGCACCAACAGTTACCAACCTGTCATGGTCTGATTCCCTTCAACGTGTATGTATGGATAACAAAAACACAAAGATCAAACCAGCTCCTAGATAATTTTGCAAACTAAGTTAACAGTCCACTAATTGATGATTCATGTATTGCATCAATCCTGTCAGCTCATTCTCATTTATATTTAAATCGACATGATTCCTCTTTGCTCTCATTTCAAAGAGATTTATGATTGTAAATTAAAATCAAATAGGCCGATTTTACCATACTAGAGCTGGAGGAATTTTGCATTGACCATACTTCAAGAAATCCAATTATTTTTCTTATCATCATTTCTTGCCATCATTTCTTGCCCCCTATTAGGCCTTCTCGTACTGCAGATTTATCAATTTGGAAGCTTATACAGAATAGTTTATTCACCATAAATTCCTTCTACAAGTTCATTAATTATGGCAGTCTTAAATGTACCTTCTCAAAAATTCTTTGAAAAGCGCTAAGGCCCGAAAAGATGAAGGTTTTCTTGGGGTTGGCAATAAAGAATAAATTATATATACAAAAAAAAGGTTAAAATATGAGCTCCATATATATTCTATATGGCTTGAGTTCGAAGTCGGGCACCCACTTATTTTTCAGATGCTCTCTTGCAAGGAGTTTATAGGCAATAATAAAATTGCAGTTAAATTTAAGAGATAAACCTTAATCATTTCTTGACTTGTGGACTATTTGGAGAAGGAAAAACAAGAATAAACTTGAGAACAAAGTAGCTGATCAATTAATAGCTGTAGTATGTTGGGAAGTTTGAAGGGAAAGGAATAATTAGGTATTTCGGGGAAAAAAGGCTCTATTTTCTATATTTTACAAAATATTCTTCAGACTTTTTATGGTTGAAAACACCTTTGTTCTTTGAAGAATGAGGAGAGTCACAAGAGACTCTGGATGAAGTTAAAACTCTGACTACAACTGCAACAAATTACAAATAATCTTCCCTTTAATTTTCGTTCTTTTCTTCCTTCTATATCTAATGTAGTTTCTATATTATACTTTATTTCGAATTGTAACTTTGATTTTTTTTTTTTTTTATTATCAGCAATAAAAAGGGATGGTATCCTGCTACCTTCGGTCAAAAAAAAAAAAAAAATCAAAGAGAGATAGCTCGTTCCGATCAGAATTGCTTTGATGGGCAAGACTCCGTTGTTGACTAAACGTTGGCTTTTGATTGATTCCGTCGTTTGATTCAAAAACAGATGGCAATCAGTTGCTGCCGTCAAAATCACAAAAGCCATGTGAGCCCCTGGAAATGTGGTTCTAATGTGACAAAGGGGAGTGAGAAATTTTCCAATGACACTGATGTCGCGATAAATTGAACCTCTCTGCCATTAGTAGTTTCCTGTTGCAAGGCTCCCAGTGCAACAGTGGCTTGGTCTTCATGATAGCCGTTGCAAAGTATTATGATAGAAAATAACAGACAATAATTGTAAAATGACACTGTTAGGTGATTATATTATCGTCGGTATTATTTTATTCACCGATATGATAATTTGAATTATTAAGAAACAAAAAGAAATCCAGTAACCAAATGTTGTATTCAACAAACTCGATGTGGACGAATTAAGCAAAATATAACATTTTTATGAAAACGCTCTTGCAGAATTGGGCATGCTGGAAGATCCAGTAAACACGAGCAAATGATGGGTGCCCACATAGGTTTGCTTTGTAATGGAGTCGGAGAAGGATGGTACAGTGTTTGGAGTTCAACAAATGAGCAAGGTAGAATGTTGATTGCAATATGACGGATGACTTCACGCTTTGAGCCTTCTGCTTGCCTAGCTCCTAACCATTTATTTTAACCAATTTATTTTTAGTTCCTAATTGGTAGTGTTAACAGCATGGATTAAGATAATCTCTATTTATTTGTTGGCTGCCTGTTAGGTTTTGGCAAGCTTTCTTTGACCAGAATTGGCATGTTATTATCATGCAAAAGCCTGTTTGGACAAAAATATCATTTGCTTGTCTGTTCCCCCTAGCTAATTTAAAGATATTAAGGTACAAGGAGTAAATAAAAGGATACCAAGGAGATGTTCGGTTTGGAATGGTTAGTCTCTGGAATGGGAATGAAAATGAATCACTCTCATTCTAGCTATTGGATTGGGAGGGCCTAATTCTCATTTCTATTCCAACGAAAAATGAGAATGTTTCAATCTCTTAAAATCTAATTTTTACTATTTTGATTTTTATCATGAATCAAATCATAATCATATTAAGGAATATGATTATTTCGATTCTTATTTTATTTTATTTTTATTTTTATTTTTATTTTATTTTATTTTGATTTCGATTTTGACCGAAAATCAGATGCATCCAACATTATTATGATATTAAACCTCATCAAGGTATGGAACGTTTTCCAACAAAGTCAAAACTTGAAAGCTTTGTTTTGGATAACTACGATCGAGAAGGAAATTGTCGATGCATCCATGTACCAACTACACCAATGATGGGCACCTTCTTCTGACTTGGAGTTATTAAATTAATTAAGATGCACGTCATGCTTAAACGTGTATGTTCTAACAACCGGAAAAGCCATCAACAAGAATATGATGGAAGGAATTGGGCCTGGATTGAGAGTGGAGATAAGGTAAATATTTAGGATGACTCCGCAAAAAAAATGATTGCATGATTAGGATAGAACTGGTCTCTCATGCCTACAATTTTTAATCCCTATACTAGAAAGCATACATAATGTTGAGACATTACCATGAATTAGGGGTATAAAGTACGTATTCTAGATAAACCTAGAATACGAACAAATATGCAATCATGTACCCAAAAAATACAAAAATGGATGTTTATATCAAATAGGATATCCAGCACAAGCAGAGCAGGTGATTTTCCTGATAGAGATCAAAGTAGGGCTAGAAATGCATGGGCCCCACCCTTGCTAGTTCATTATATGCAAAGAAAAGAACAAAGCTTTAGCTTTACAAAAATAAATGTTTATAACTAGATTTTTAAAGTAGGATGGATGAGAAGAATAGAAGAGAAAAGAAAAAAAAAAAAAGTAATAGTTAATACTTTTTTTCCGTTAGGAGTTTTTCCAATAAAAAAAGAAAGAAAAAAAGAGAGAAAAGAGGGACCGCAAATCTCTTCAAACCTAAAATTCTTTTGCTCCAAACTAAATGAATTTAGAGAGAAAGAAATTAGAAGTTTAATAATTTTTTATAATTTCTATCTTATCCCTTCAATAATAAAAAATAAAATTAATATTACATTTTAATCTTCAAATTTCTGACTTAATTGAGATTCCTATGGATGAAAAAAGAAGGAAGTCGCAGCCTCCCACCCGATGGAGACTCCTGTGGATGGAAAAATTTAAATAAAAATAAAAATAAAAATAAAAAAGATAAAAAAATTTTCAATTTAGATTGTTTTTTTTTATTATTTTTATTTTTCTTTTATTGGAGAACTATGGGGAAGGATAGCACTTGAGGGAGACGGTGGGGTTTTTTAGTCTAAAAGAATTGAAAATAGAAAAAAATATGATGAAAAATATAAAAAACATGAAAAACAGAGGAGGGCTAACTCTTTAGAAAAATAAGTTGATATCCCAAATAATGAAAATCTTGAACTATGTTTCATACTAATAAACCTCAATAATTAATGATCTGCTAAAACTCTTAACCTACCTGTCTTACGCATCTTAAAGTGGAAAGTGTCCGAGAGCTACCATTCATCCCTCCTGAAGCAAAGAGGTCATAACATACACTTGGCTCAAAATAACCTCTTCTACTTTTGCATAAAAGCCCGTACAAAACGACAAAGCAGCCGCCTAGAAAAATATACATGCATGTCGTACTCAAATGAAATCTCCATCACTGGTACACATAAATTGACTTGATATTTTCTCCTCATTTTCTCGTCTGGATGGATCATTTGATGTTTTCGGCCATCCATGCTTATCTCACTAACATATAGTTAACCAATACATTAGAAAATATCTTTTTTTCTTTAAGAAAAAAAAGGTTAACACCACCGAGCTCTTATTCAAATCAACATGCTGATCAGAAAATTACAAAGCATCAGTCAAAGTGGAAGCACGAAAGAACAATAATGGATGACAGATTCTATATATCTCAAAAATAATGAGATCATAGAACATAGAAAAAAGATGCAATATAGTAACAGATCAGCAAACCAACCATCTGATCTTTTGATCTTGTGCTACAGAAGATCATCGGCAAATCTGGCTATCATAAAAAGAAATCAAATAACCAAATAATTGATGTATTTCGCATTTTAGCTACATTGTGTGTTCGAAAAATTAATCTAAAGCAGTTGCAATATATTATGTGTTTATTAAGAGCGCTAGCATATCATTCTTATCTTATGATTTTTTTATAATTTTTAATTAGCCTCAACATAAAAACAATTAGAATGTAAAGTCTTCTGGATGCAAGCACGACTTATCATATGAAATTCACATAAAACATTAAAAAACTTATCTTTTTTCTGGTGTAGGAGATAATTAAAAGGGGTGTTTATGTGAATATAAAATATAGTAAATAATACACCTGCCATTTGACAATCCTAAAAATCCAACATGGACAAATCTGCTCAAAATACAGAATTAAAAATATATAATATATATAATAAAAATAATCCATCCAGTCTAATTATTGAAAATAATTTCAAAATATGGAAATTTTGTACCGTTCATTCTAGGATAAGCCTAAGTTAAAAATGTTTATTAGACCATCTATGTACAATTTGTTTGAATCAATAGAAGTGCAATTTGATACAAGGAAATTGCTTCGTGCACAACAAAAGTCCTCTGCCCCCACCTAATGCTAATTTTATAATTTCATGTGCATGAAACAGGCTCCCTATAGCATTTTGTTGGATCACTTTTTTATCACTTTCTTCTACCATGTCTATATTACCTAACAAGAATTCATTCTCAATTTTTAAACTAATTTAAAAAAAAAAAGAGTATTTTCGGAATGACTCTAAAGTCAGAATGGCACTAGCCACAAGCCATCCGAGATATGACCTTTGAAATATAAAAATAACTAAATTACTTGATAACTAAATATCTTATTCAAAACAGCTACTTCCCTAGTTGTGTCGCAATAAGATTAAGATTAAAATTTAGTTATTGTATAAGGTTACTTTATTTTATTTTATTTCTTTTATGTGTTGGGTCATCAAATGAATTCTCAACTAAAACCAGGCGTCTAGATTGAAGTTTTCAGCTGCTGGCCAAGTCCCACTGATTTAAGAAAGACTGTTGAAATGGATAATGCTTGATCAAGTTTGTAGGTACTTAGACGTTAATTTATTTATTTTTCTTCATCTAAATATGGGCAAAATGCCAAAATCCCCTCTCAAAAAAAAAAATTAGGGACAGCCCCTACTCTAATTAACTTATTAGGATGGAGAAATTGTAGGCGTGCGTCTATATATATAACATTTTACTCCTTTCTTCAGTCAAAAAAAAAAAAAAAAAACATTTTATTCCTTTCCCATTCTACTTAAGGTGAAGCAACCAAAACAAGAGGGAAGTGGCGCGAGTCTGTGTCTAGGGTCTTTGGATCTGGGCCTCTTCAGAAAGCCTGAGATTCCTAGCAAGCGATTACGGTACTTCCTTCACTGGATTCCTCTCTGCCCTACTTTCTCAAAATCCCCGAGCTTTATTTGATTTGATTGTGGATTCTTCCCTCCGAATAATTGAAATTAGGATTTTTCTTGACTTAGATTTCTTATAAGAAGTGAAGAGACGTCTTGATTTCCAGAATTTTCATCTTTGGCAGATGGTATTTTCTGTTAGGAGGAGAATTCCACTTTGTCAAATCCAAAATGGGTGAGTTCTTGAAATCTTTGGGGTTTATATTGGATTCTGAACCTGGTCTTCTTTTGTAGCGTATTTCCAAAACCCCAAACCAAGAACCGGTTCTCTAAATTTGCAGGATCTGTGACTAGAATATGAAATCTGAGTAGATACCCGAACAGATTTCTCTGAGCTTCTAATTACAATCCAAATCCTTTTTGAAGCTCAGAACTTTGATCAATTCCCGGTGGTCAAGATCGTTGTGGCTTGTTTTATCTCATTGCAAATCCATGCAAGTAAAGATCTGTAACTGGATTATTAAATCTGAGGATTGATTCAAAACCCGAATGGTCAAAGCTTTCTGAGCTTCTGATTATAATTCAAATCCTTTTCGAAGCTTAGAACTTTGATGAATTTGCTATTGTTTCATCTCATTGCAAATCCATGGAAGCAGAGATCTGCGACTGGATTATTAGATCTGAGGATTGATTCAAAACCCGAATGGCCAAAGTTTTCTGAGCTTCTGATTATAATTCAAATCCTTTTCGAAGCTTAGAACTTTGATGAATTCGCGGCGGTCCAAGTCGCTGAGGCTTGTCTCATCTCATTGTAAATCCATGGAAGTAGAGATAATAGAGCAGTCATCAACAGATTCTTCCATGGACAACACACTGTACTGCTGCATCGCGAAAGGAAAAAGAATTCTCTACTCTTACAACAGCAAAGGCCTTGAGCTTGAGGCCCTGGCAGCCCTCTGCCTCGAGAATGCCCCGCCATTCCACAGATGGTACTTCCACACTATTGGGACAAGAACTTTTGGATACTTGATGGAAGGTGGATGCACCTATTTCGCCATCGTCGACCCTAGCTTGGGGACTCTGGAGATCCTTCAGTTCCTAAAGCACATGAGGGATGGGTTCAAGAGGGTCTCAGTGAATGGTTTCCATGGTGAAGTGGTGCCCATCATCCAGCAGTTGATCAGCTCATTGCAAAGAATGCCTCGACCAGCGACAATTTCTGTCGATGAGAGCTTGGAGGGGAATGTGTCAAGTGATAGTTCCACATCTGGATGGACCCCTTTACTTGGAAACAGCAAGCGTGAGAAGGGGAAGATGAAGGATAAAGTAGTTGAGACCCATGAAGACTGTGAAGACCTTATAGACAGAGTAAAGATCAACATGCCACCAGAACCAGTAGACAGTATGTCGCTGCAAAAGAGCTCGAGTTTGACGAGGACTCAGGCACCGCAAGTTGGACAGAGGTTGTGGTGGCGACATGTGAAATTAGTTGTTGCTGTTGACATCATCCTTTGCTTGGTTTTGTTTGGTGTTTGGTTGGCTGTCTGCAAGGGTTTCAAGTGTATTTCAGATGGATAATTAAAGTGGATTAGATTTGGAGAACAAGGATAGTGCAAGAATTGGAAGCATGAAACACTTCATTGGATGTAATTTTGAGATGTTTATTTGTTTAAAGATGAAAGATGGATGCAACAATACTAAAATTCAGTTGATATTTCTTGTTGCAAGTTTTTGGAACAATAGATTAGGAGATTTACTTGGTAGATGTCAAGATTATTGAGATCGTGTTTCTGTATGTATATGTTTGCATTTTTTCTCTTTGGTGTTACTGCTGTGATAATGGCTTTTATATGTATTTCATGCTTTTGGTTTGTGGTTCTTGTGCAAGCATATAAAGCACGATACAAATGATATTTTTAATTTCCTTTTTAAGTTTGTTTAGATTTTTCTAATTGATTGAAACTCTTTTTTTTTTGTTTTTTTGGTCAATGTAGTGTTAGAGATAGAAAGAACAGTTCTCAATTGACACTACTCTACTTTACCATATGTTAATTTGTTTTGAGGTTTATACAAAAATAACATTTGAACTCCAGAAAAAGCTAACTTTATTCTTGTTGCTTTAATCTCCACCTCTGAACAAGCATTGATGTGGCATTTTCGAAAACTGGAGTTCATCTGTATCTTCTTTTTTAATCTCTATTACTTATATGAGATTGAAATTTTTAAGAATTGTACTAAACTTCTATGGCACTAGAACTTTTTGGTTTTCGTAATTTTGACCAAAGTTGAACTTTCTTGATAGCATTCTTAACTACGTCACCTAAACTTCTTTAAGATGTGCTTCTATGTTACTGTTAAGTGTTGCAGAGAGAGAACCTTACTAATATAAAGAGAGGGAGGATCAAAAAAGTGAAGAAGGGAGGGAGGAAATGAGAGATACAATTGCAGGGGATAGGGTGGCTTACAGGATACTTTCTCAAGACCATATCTATAGCATTGTATCAATTGCTTGTGAATACTAGACACTAGGCCACAAGTCTGGGTACATGAACTTAGTGGGCTTTTTGGTTGGCTTTGGTTTGGCTTGGTCATTTAATTCCAATGATTTGGGGTCGTGGATTGAGTTTGTGAGGACTTTAGCAAGTCATGCTGTGAAATAGGTTGAGCATTTTGAGTTGTTGGTTTTAAGTTGGGCTTGGATTAGAGTATGGTTATGCTCTTGGATTACAAAAGATTTAGGTCAATTAGGAAATGCCAAAATTTACTTTTTTGTTGTGATCATATGATTGGATCTATTCAAGCTATCTATATCATGACTGGTTTTGGGTGGACTAAGTACAGTTAGTTAAAGCCTAGTAATGGGTGTTGAGCTAATTAAGAATGGTCAGGTTCTAGAGACAAGGAGTCAAAATGCTGTGGATGCACAAATAGATGATACAAATGACTATAGCATAAGGTCAGGTCCTTGGCAAATAGGATAATTAGATGGCTCCATCTCAGAAGCCTAGTCCACCTGCATGAAAGTAGCTTCCTCGAATCTTAATCTTCATTAGTCCCTGCACCTACTAAACTCCATTTTGCTTCCATTCATCAGCACTCTTATTTGACACCACCACAAGTTAAATAAATGTCCCAGGCCTGGATGAAGAAGGTAGAGAGCTAATGTTAGGTTGATAGCCGGTCATATGTCAATAACTATGAAATAAATTTTAATTTGATATGCATGAATGTTAGAGCATTTCATGTTCTATGCAATGCATCACAATTTGACCTGATTGTGGTGAGGAGCGAGCAAAGGTTGATTAGATTATTGTCCATAATAGACTAGTTATAACGTGACCTGGTTAGAGTTATAAATGCGGAAGTGTGCATGTGAGGATTTATGTGAACGTATGTTTGGTCCTACATCAGTTATGAAATACATAGATCTTAGGTATTTATATAAGACTAAAGAACTTAAATAATTTCTTCTGATTAGTCTTTTTGGATAAGGTTCCGGGTTGTTCATAATAGTATCAAAGCATAAGTTTATGATACTAAAGATGTAACAGAAGTGAAATGGCATCAGAACAGATCTAGCCATGGCCCATGTAGGCTAGAGGGCACTATGGCACGAGCATGTTTAGGCTGACCACAAGGTAATCATGGTATTTATGGTGCTTGTGATTGGATTTAAATGACTTTGGACCCCTAACTTGACGACGATGTAAGGCTTAAAAGAAAAAAGTATGTGAGAGCCTGTGCAAGTGTGTATGTAGTCCCACATCAATTATGCAAAAGTTAGATCTTTAGGTATTTATACAGGACTAAGAAATTCAAATAACACATTTTAGCTAGCCTTTTTGATTAAGATCGTAGGTTGTTCAAATGGTATCAACATAACCCACTAATGTAACCTACTTATAGCAACAAATAAGTAAGAGTTATTTAGGATTAGAGAGTCTTCTAGTAGTAATCTAGCACAATGATCGCCAATTGAAGCAGTTAGAGATGAGAAGTTACATCATGTAAAGAATATAACTATAGATCTGATCTTTGACTAGACATAGTAGAGAACTATTGATACAATCACATGTAGGAAAATCAATATTCTTTGCTTAGAAAAGGAAAATAAGAAAGGTGGTAAATCCAAAGATATGGGGGATGGTTATAAGCTATTATATGTAGGAAAATATGACAATAGAAATATATGGTGCAGAAGTAATAATCGATCAGAAAATGAAAAATATTAATATAGATATAAAAAGGATAAGTGATAGATTAATAGCTCTTAAATTACTTTTAGATGAGAAGATTATTGATATGGTTAGTATTTAGGCATTACAAGTGGGCTAATAGGAGAGGATTAAGCAATAATTTGGGACGAAATGGATGGATTGATGTAACACTCCCGAAGGAGAAAGGATATTTATAGACAATGACTTAAATAGGTATATAGAGAAGAGAAGCACGGGATGCAAAGCACGTGGGAATTTGGTTTCGAGGATAAAAAGTTTAATGAAACATTCAATTCTTGATTTCGCAATAGATTATGATCTAGTAATCATAAACATATATTTTTAAGAAGAGAGATGAAGTTTATTAACTTTTAAGAGTGGATCAAGTTTGTCAAAAAAAGATTACATTTTCATCTAGAGAAAAGAAAGATCAACATATAAAAATTGTAATACATACCAAGAGAGAGTTTAATGCACAACATAGGTTACTAGTTAGTTTTATACTCCAAGTCTAAGAAGAAAAGAACAGAAATTAATAAATATCCAACATAGGTTACTTGTATATTTATTGCTATGGATGAATCGTTTGATGGTTCTAACTTCTAACCATATGGAAGCACGATACATAGTGTTGTGTTGTCTATGGATGGTTGCATATGTTTCTCTCCCGAGCTTCGGTCATATGTTTCAGCTGCCTCTTCATTTCTATGGGTTTGTTATTCTGGGTTCCCGACATACTATATGCTTTCAGTTACCATTAGAAACATGTCTCTATCATGCTGTGGTTAATTTTGTGGTTTCTCACTTCTTTTCGGCTGCTGGGGTAAATGTTGAAGCTGGGGTTTAACTTCAATTAACTTATGCTTCATGTCTACTTGCTCTGCCAGTTTACAAATGTTGTTATAGGCTATTCGGAAATGCATGGTACTTTGTTTTTGGAGGCCAACATTATGGTGATATCTTTCCAAGCCTGTGTTACCTGCAAAAGGTTTTTTTATGCTTGTTGGGAATCATATATTCAAGTAATCCTCCTATGGTGCTTGTCAAACAGAATCTTTCAGCTCTACAACTATTTGGATATATTGCACTTCAGGCCTGGTGGAATATGCATGTTCATCCCATGCTATATTATTGTTGCACTCCGATATCACGACTTTGTATTTCTATGAACTCTGACTTCAGTTCTCTTATGTTAATATAGCTTATAAGGATGGCAAAATCGATCCCACCCGATGGGTATGCATCCTATTCAAATTCGATCAAATCCAAAAAATAGAGTTTGACCGGATTTGGATTCGAGTTTGGAAAAAATTTCAAAATTATAGCACGGGTATAAGTAGAGGACAGGTAGTGCTGTTTTCTATCCAAACCTGAATCCGAATTCGATTTGAACCTGCAGATATGTATAATACCCGAACACTCCTATGTGTCACCATGGTTACAATTTTGTATTTCTATAAACTCTGACTTCGGTTCTCTTATGTTAATATGCTTATAAGGATGGCAAAATCGATCCAACCAGATGGATATACATCCTATCCAAATTCGATCAAATCCAAAAAATAGGGTTTGGATTTGAGTTTGGAAATGTAGCACGGGTATGGATAGGAGATGGAAATCCGAATCCGAACCGAACCCATGGATATGAATGATATCCGAACCCATACCTATATATATAGTTAATGTGATAATTATATTAATTTTATTAATTATTAAATTTTATATATATATTTATATTTAATATTTATTTTTTTTTGGGTTATGGGGTGGCTATGGATTGAGTATGGAAAAATGGATTATTTATGGGTATCTTCGAATCCATTGGCTATGGGGATGGATATTTTTTTCTTATCCGATCGAACATGCAGTAGGATTTGGATATAGGATACTAAGTTTAGGTTTGAAGATGGACAGTACAATATTCTATCCAAATCCTATCCGTTGCCATCCCTAATAGCTTATGGTGCTTTGTTTAGAAAAAAAAAAAAAAAATCCCAAGATAAAATATGATGGAATTTAAAAGGAGAAATGTTACATCTTTTAGGAATTTTGTAAGAAAGGCCGTTTCATTTCTAATGTTTGCAAAAACGGCCGTTTTTAATGATCTCACCTTCCCTCACTCACGGCCGGAAAAAAAATTTCGCTTGGAATATATTATATTATTTTTTGTCCTCTCCGAGGGTTCCATACTTCTGTCTGCTAACTCTCCTTCCACCTTCTTAGCCTATCTTCCTCTATTTTCCTCCCCATCCTTTCTCCGTGATGATCAAGCTCATGGTTTGTAAAGGGTAGGGCTCGGATCTTTTCTCTAACAATTTTCTCCCTTTGACTAAGCCTTCCTTATTTTCCTGGGTTTCTACCGATATTATTTTGTTAAGTTACTAACAATCAGATTAAGGAAGGGAGCTAGTTTACGTAACTGTAATTTGTGCATTGTCCATCGTGTGGCCGCGCATTCAATTATTTGGTACAAGTGTTGCTCTACAATATAGTATTTTTCGTGGTTGAATTCTGAAGGATTTAGATAGCTTTGCGGAGACGGCTGTTTTCCATGATTTTTCTGCCCGGTTTCCTATTTCTTAAATGACGGATTTAGTTAAGTTTTGCTTGGTTTATATAACAAGTTTAGATATAACATATTTAGATAACTTTGATGGACTTTTTGGTTCATATTTAAATTTCAATTCCAATCACGAACCAAATGCATCCTAGATAACTTTATAGAGATTTTTTTTTTCTTTGTGGCTTCTCCCAATGATGGATTTAGATAACTTTTGATTGATTCATGTAACAAGGTTAAATAACTATTGACTAACAAAAATAGAAAGACATGATTTTTTTCATTTTATTTAATTTTTTAAAATTTTTAGAATTTTTTATGATTCTCCTTCTGATTTTCTTAATCCTGTATTTGATTGGGGTCATGAGAGAAAAGATGGATGTGATCGGAAGGATAGATGGTCTTCATCCATCGTTTGGTTTAAAAAGTTACAGAAAAGATGAATGAAAAAATAAGATTCTTCATCCATCCTATCTATCAATTTGCATCCTCTCAAATTGGAAAGATGAAGGAAGAATGGATGAAGCATTGATGGATGAATTTTTGCATAGATAAAATTACCTCTCATTAATTTTTTTGGCAAAACTATAATATTTCTTTACTTTTTCAGTCATATTATTTTTATATATTTTTATATATATTATTAAATTTTATTACTAATTATTTTAATTTGAGTACATAATTTTAATAATTATAATTAAATAACTAAAATTATCTTCAATTTTTCTATTTTACTTACTATTTTTAATTAATTATTTATATAATATTAATTAATTATTAAATTAGATTATAAATTAACTAGTTATTTATATTATTAATGAAATTAATTATTAAATTAAATTATAAATTAACTAATTATTTATATAATTAACTCATTAATAATTTAATTTTAAAATTATTTATTAAATTAAACTAAATTAAAATTAAATATTTATATAATTATAAATTATAATGATTATAAATTTATATATTATTTACTTATTTAGCATAAATTAGTGTTATAAATTGATAATAGTAATAATTTTTTCAAAGAATAGTATGATAAAAATATTATATAAATATCATCCATTCTTTCTTTCATTTCTTCTAAAATAATTATTTTTATCAATCCTTCCATATTTCACCAAACATAAGAAAGAATGGATGGATAGAAGATTCATCCATCCTCTTTTCTATTCATCCTTTCTTCAATCCATCCTTCGTACCAAACAAAGCATAAAAATTCTCTCCTATCTATTTAATAGATATAGACTATAGGGATACATGTTATCCAAGCTCGCCCATCTTCCAGAGACATGTTTAGATTTGTCTTGTTTTCTACAAGATAGACTTATAGGTGATAGAGCTTTCGCTAGCTCCTTCACTTTCTCATCCTAGATCCAAAAAAGGCACAGGCAAGGCTTGCCGATATCTGAACCCTTGCTCATACCGAACATACTAAACATGAAATTACCTTTTCAGCGGTCAAGCATATCTATATTCTATAGGATCCATTGCGAATAGTAACTTGCATGCTGGTACACGAGGGGTCAGCAACAATGTAGAGGCACAAGCTAGAATGAGATAAGGCAATTCGTTATCTGCTATATTAGTACACGAATCGGAATGGATGACTGGCACCACTCTCTCCTAGAATTCAGATTCTAATTCCAATTACAAACCAAACAAATCGAGAAGGAATATGACTATTCCGATTCCGATTCCAATTCATGATTTCATGCTAACATAAAATAGGTAGACACACATATTTTAAATACTTGAACCATCCATGCGTCTACAAATTTGAAAGCCTGCCATGCGGGAATGCATGTTATCTGCCCGTTTTGGTTGAAAAACTAATTTACTTTCCTTCACCACATATGCCTGGACAATTGACTCTGTTAACCTACCAACCCATATTCTCTAACAGATCAACGTTAGCATCATGATGTTCCGAGCCATGAGCAATTGTCAAGGTATTGAATAATGTCATCATCATCTTCCCCATTCGAAAACCGGGTCTCTCTGTATTGGCGGCTCCACTTCCATGCTCTTCAACTGTGGTTTGATGACCTGGTCCCAACCCATGATATATGGCAAGATGAACTGCACAGAAGCAAAATATTTAGTGCTAGTTCCATTTCATCAATTATCAAACAAAATATGATATAGCTGAATTTATTGCAATAAAACACAAACAGCTAAATGTAAAAGCAACCATCGTATATGAACGCATGTACACATTCATACATGTATTTATATAGACGTGCGCACATACATGCCAACAGATCTTGGTGACCTTAGGATTTATTTGAGCTCATTCGCGCGCGCATGCATACATGCCAACAGATCTTGGTGACCTTAGGATTTTATTTGAGCTCATTTGTCATCCCAACTCTCCAAATCCACACCAGCAACCACCCAC
This sequence comes from Cocos nucifera, assembly GCA_006176705.1. Taxonomy (NCBI): domain Eukaryota; kingdom Viridiplantae; phylum Streptophyta; class Magnoliopsida; order Arecales; family Arecaceae; genus Cocos; species Cocos nucifera. Next base: position 815,827 of record QRFJ01000276.1, on the reverse strand, counting down.
AAGCTCTGACTCACCGATTATCATAACAAATAGGTGCCCATGTTTGTTAGATTTCACCTAATTTATCACAAACTTTTATAAATCCTTTCTCAAAATTCCCAATCATGTTATCTCAGGTTTTCCCTTTTTCCAAATCCTTAGAAGAAAATTCATTTATTCCCTTGGTCCTTGATGCTTCCTCTATCTTTATAGCACATGGTCGTGGCATCTTGATTGATTCCTCGCGGTGCTGTCTAAAAATAATAGTCATTTTTATCCATGTCAAGCGTAAAGCAGTGAAAGATTTATTTGTCACCTCTTATGCGGTCCCACCATACCGAAATTCTCAACACGCTAACTACTACTCCTTTGTTTAAATTCCTTCATTCATGTATCAATCCTGCTTTACTGCTTTGCTACACAATTTTCCCTTGGGTGCTACCAAACCACCTTCATTATAGTCTACCATATGTCCTTCATCAATAAATTCCATGTGTTACTTCCTCCTATTGACCATTACATGATTTCACAAGCAAGTCCAAGGCCATCTGTCAAGGCATAAAGCCAAATTTGCTTAATTCCATCACCCTCTTTCACAGTGCGGGTACACAAAGATCAGTTCAACTTTCCATCACTTTTATCAATATAAACAGAAGCCACAAAACTGCTCTACAACCATATCACCACCCAAATCACATCCAGGCTGCCAAAGCTCCTTCAGCAAGACCACCCGCTAATGCATCTGTACATACAAGTCATGGTGCATAACAAAAAGAGGAAGCAAACACTTTCTGCATAAACATGCAGTTGCAATTTATACATTATATTAAATAAGGTGTATATATAGAGGAGCGGATGCATCTATTACAAAAACCGACATAGATGTTTCATGGTGCACATGTCAGTAACTATACCTGCATGTAAGTTACATTACATGTATATGACTTAATGCAACTCTATTAGCATGCACTTTTTTTATTCTATGATTTTCAAATATCAATTCAAGGTGATTAGCTGCAAGGTACAAATAAAGGATGGTTTGAGTTGGGTGGGGAGAGAAGAAAAATTAGGAGGAGAAAATAACATTGTATAGAGTTCTACCATAAGATGAGATATTGGTTCCTGGAGAACTTACACTAAAAGCTCCACGCAGCACTGCAAACTCAGCTTTTGTCACAGGTACAGAAAAACGATCATTTGTTTTCTGGACAGAACTCATGACAGCTGCACACAGAGAGTAATTTCAATACATACATGACTTATGCAGTTTGCAGACCATGGTTGATAATATTTAAGCATCCATAGAGTAACGATCACATAAACTCGATAAAGGACAGAGAAACACCAGACTTTCACGGTTCCAAAAGCTCAATAGAAACGCCAACACTTCTTTCGTGTGAAAACTCTTGTATTCCCAAGAAACACCTACCAGTTGACAGAACTTTCTAATACCCACCTTCCTTTCCTCCAACCCCCTCCACCATGCCCACTGCCCCCATTCTGACCTCCTTCCCTGCAATCAGCACTCAACTACCATCATCTCCTCCATTTCAATCTTCATCACCACCACCGCTCCACCATCATCACCACTTCCACCTACACCCCCACGACAACCAACAAAACCATCGCCATCATCACCACCACCATCACCAGCAGATAGAGGTACAATCAATGCTCTGCAAATTCTGGAACGATGCTCTGCACAGCCCAAGCCATCCCTTGGAGATGGAGGTTAATCCCTTATTTTTTTGACAGTCATGGGGACCTATGGATCTAGATTATAACTTAGGTTTGTGTATAGTTGAAAGAGATGAACCATGTTAGAGTGGATTAAGTGACAGAAAATAAGCAAATCATATAAGTGGAGTTGGTTGCCAATAAAGCAGGCATATAGCTTGGTCTGAGAAGTGGGCATTTTGGCAAGGAATAATTATGCCAGTCAAACTTGCTTATGCCATGTACAACCATTCAAAGTTAGAGGTGCCATTAGCTATTTCAGGCATAAAGCCTCCATTTAAGCCTGTTTCCTCTTTTTTAAAATGGATATGAGCAATATCAACCAAAGTTATTCTAGACACTGCAATCAAACAAACAGCAATAACTTTTGGCACGACTATCACTATTCCACTGTCTTATGCCTGAATTGAATGCACCGCAGCATGACGGCAACAGAATTGGTTGGGACTTGGGATGGATTCATTTGGAGTAATTTTGTTTTAAATGGGCAAATGACAAGGTCATTTATTCTAGCTGAGGCCTAAACTTCTGCAAAGCTCCTTTTGGAAATCTATCGATTATTATACTTCCAACAATACCATACTATTGATTATCCATGCTTAACATAAACTCAAATTAGTCCCATACCATCAATAATTGCTTTGAAGTTTAAACATCTCGTTTTTCCAGCATCGGTGTCAACAACAAAACAAGATGAACACACAGAGAGATAGCCTTTTAGAATAACATTATGGCTATTTGATCATTGAAACAGAAAATATACCTCTGAACATTATGGCAACTTATAATAGGTGCCAGATTACAAAAAACTGAAGACTACCACAATGACCAACCGAAATTTGTCTCCTTTAATGATTTCACATAAGCAAGCCACTATCACAGTTTTAAAAGATTTCAATTTAAAGGGCGACCATATTGATGTCTTTCAGGAAATTTGTACATATTTAATGTTGTTTTATGATTTAGTATTAAATCATCATCACAATCATTATTATCAGTATTAGTACATAATATTCTAGATACACCTAAATTATGATATTAGGATCTTGTACGATGCATGAACTTGATTCATTACAAATCTTATGCTTGATGAGCAGCTTATATAGTACCTTAAAAATGCTGCATATTAATCACTTCTCAAGAATAAGTAATATCTTTTAATAGACTCATGGCTGAATAGGCATATACAAGTTTACTCCCAATGATTAGGTTCTAATATCATATTTCCCAGAGGGTTTCAGCATGTTGAATTTTGTTCTAACAAAACTAAGTCATTGATAATAATTTTCAGCAAATACACATGCCTATGAACATGCAACATAACTAGTCTGGAAAATGTCTGTAAATCGTGATTCCAAGTATAACGCCCTGAGAAACTGACCATTGGAACAGGATATTAGACTAGAATTTCCGCACCATTATATTTTGGGTGGTTGTAACAATTGGCAGTTTGCAAAAGATATTTAGATTCATCCAGGAAGTTTGATACACTTCTGCTCATCCTTTGCTTTCCAAAAATGGCATAATTTACTCTTGCCAAAGTACATGGAGGCTATACAGTGTTCACTTTATAGAATCTTAAACTATTATTTGTGGTTTCCACCATAATGCTCCCATAAAATTAAAGCACAAATTCTGATCAAACCTTCAAGTACTCCAACATTATGACCTATAACCTAATGAAATATAATATATAATTGATTTAACAATGAATGAGTTAAAAAATTGATGCAATGAGAGTCAACCAAAAGCAACACACAGTAACATATATTAGTGTAAAAACCTCAGTTAAAAGTAGCATTTCCACTCTTACAAAAGCTTCCCTTAAAATAACCAGAAGACAGTAGCAAACAGCAGCAGACTGCCGTCCCCTTCTCTAGCACTACACTTATCCAATCTATGAATTCTAAAGTTGGTTCTACTTGGTGATAAACTGGTCCTAGCAATGAACGAGAAAAGCTCAAAACGGATTTTTAATAGCCACAGACTTAATATAGCAGCACAGCTCTGAAAAACACAAAATAGAACATTCAAGTATACATGGCATCTAGCTCCAAATATTTGGTTTTTATAGGGTTTAGCATGCATAGACCAAGCACAACAGTTTGGATTTTTGAATAATATTGCCTAAGATGTAGTTTAGTTCTCTAACTATATCGAAAATGTGCAACTGTCTGAACTTGAACCAACCTGAAATCTCATCACTTCAGCATGTCAATACAGACACATTATAAATCTAATTTCTTAATTATCTAACCACCGTTCATAAAAATGGTCATGCAAAGAGTAACAATGGAAGTTGAGATTCCAAATTTCAGATTCAGGTAGAAAAGATTTGGATCAACAAGCCTATGGGTTTCACTGCAAAAGGAAAAATTAGATTTAAACCCCTCTTGTTTGTGCACATGCATAAATGTGTGCCAGCAGTACACATTTACTTACACAGAGATAGAAAAAAGGGGGATGAGGGGTTGTGCTATAAAGCTCTGTCAGATTTTGAGTAATTCTATCAATTCAAAACACTAAATACATGAAGGACCATAAGAATTGAGAATCCAACTATCATTCATGAAGTACAATATTGAAATGCTTTTAAGGTTCCTTGCCTATTTGAGTGATAACATAACATCTGCAATTCATAGATAACCTAATTGTGTAAGTACATATTGTACATTCATAATGTCATTTATATGCATTCATGCACACGTGCATGTTGCATACAAATATTGATGTATGTATTTACATGTGTGTGTAATTTTAGAGAGAGAGAGAGAGAGAGAGAGAGAGCTAGACTTGGCTACACTCGAATGAATCTCTACTTAGATCTAGTTAGGTCTATATTGAACAAGGAGAACCCATATCAGTAATCCGAGCCATTGAATGTGATCTACGAGCTCTAAATTGCTTATACACTAAAATCATATGCAAAGTTTTACGTCCCAACAGGACGGAGGGCATCTGTTCCGTCCCGTTCCTATGAAAAAATGGGACTGGGATAAGGTCGGGACTCAGAAACCCATCCACATGAGGAGAGAAAAAGAAAGGAAATAAAGCAAGGAAGGAGAAATGAAAAAAAGAAAAAAATGAAAGGAAAGAAAAGAAAAGAAGAAAATTGAAAGAAAAAAAGGAAAGGAGAAGAAAGAAACGAAAGAAGGATGAAAAGAAAGAGAGAAGAAAAAGGAAAAGGAAAAAAAAAGGAAAGTATAAGAAAAATAAAGAAAACTGGAAGGAAAGTAAGGAATGTAGAAGAAATAGAAAGAAAAGAAGGAAAGAAAAAACAAAAGAAAAAAGAAAGAAAGGAAAGAAGAAGAGGAGAGAGATAGAGAATATTTACTGGGACTGTTGCTTGGATAGAATAGGGCAGCTAGATGTCTCATTCCATCAAGAAATCAGGACATCTCCATCCTATAGGATTTAAAACCTTGATTGTATGATTTAGAAACATCTAGCCTATGCTCAAGTGGTCAAAAAAATGGACGGTCTAAATAACATCAAATTATATGTTATTTTGATCACTTGATACATCTGGAGTCTCTAAATTATATAATTTTTTAATATGTTAGCAATTTAAAAGTAGTACATCCAAGATTTTTGATACTGTTGGGGATAAACCCCGCTCCTGCCGAAGTCCAGTTCGATACTCAGCCTAATGCAACCAGTAGCCACGGAAGAGCTTCAGACTCCTCAGCGGTCGGGCCTCAGCCGAAGTCCTTCAACCAGCCGAACTCTCCAGCGGCCGAACTCCTCAGCGGACGAGCCTTAACCGAACCACTTAGCGGCCGAGCTTCTTCTAACCCGTTCAGCCGGCCGAACTACTTAGCAGCCGAACTCCTGACTCCCCAATCGCCGAGCTTCAGTCAGACTTCCGCAAGAGCCGAACTCTCTCCGTGTCGTTACAGCCAGACGCCTGCGGGATCCGAATTCTCTCCAGCGGCCGGGCTTCTACGGAAGCCGAACTCCCTGCGGATTTCTCCAGCGGCCGGGCTTCTACGGAAGCCGGACTCCCTGCGAACTTCTTCAGCGGACAGGCTTCTCAATGGCCGAACTTCCATGAAAGCCAAACTTCTTATAACGGATTCCTGCAGGTGATCCCGCTACGGTTACACGATAATAACGATCGGCATTTATCGAGTCAATAACGATCGGCATTGATCGGGACAGTTACGACAATCATTAATCAAGGCGGTTACAATAAGCTCCCTCTATAAAAAGGACCCTCCGGACACGCTTACGTCAGGTTCTAAAAACCCTTCTATCCTTCTCTAAACTTTACCGAACTCCACACTGAGCACTCCATCCTGTTGACTGGAGCTGACTTGATCGTCGGAGGGTCCTGCCGGAGCCACCCTCCACCGGCTCCAGACGGGACTTTATTTTGCAGATCCCGGCGACGATCTCATCGGCCTCCACTTCAATGAATTCCGACGACGACCAGATTCTGCGTCAACAGATTGGCGCTAGAGGAAGGGCTTGAACCTTCGAGGTTCCCTTGTTCTTAAAGGAGTGCTCGGTGACGATTTCTCTCACTCCGAAGATCCCTCTTCTTCCTCACTAGAGTTCTCTCCCGAAGAGAAAATGCCTCGAGAGCTTCAACTCGGCGATCAACAGCCTGCGCGCTAGATCCGTCTGTTCCTATCTCAGCCCCGGCAGCCCAGTTTCCATACAAAGCCATCACAGACGTGGAGTAGTTCAACCTGCTGGTCGGTTCCGGAGCCCCGCCGAGATGATGCTGGCCGTGTGACAACCTCCGACAGGGACTTTGCCAGCAAACCCGCCATGAGGACGCGAGGAACCGGCCTTAAGAAAAAGCATTTGGGCATACCAATCGCCCTTAGGAAGGAGAAACGGAGAGCAGAAGTTCTCCTGCAGAAGGTTTCACAAGGAGGTCGGAACGAAGTTCGGCGCTCCCCCTCGAAGCTCATCACTCAAGCCAGGCCGAACTCCCCCCATCTCGAGTATGTCATCAACGAAATCTCTTACAAAGAATTCACAGGAGGTGGAGTAAAGCTCGGCGGCTAAAGCAAAGCCGAGCTCCACCTCGAGCTCGTCGTCAAGGAAGTCCGGGTAAAGAAGGAAGAAGTTCCCCCACAGAAGGTTTTGCAAGGAGGCGGAATGAAGTTCGACCGCGTCCAAGGAGGCGGAATGAAGTTCGGCCACGTCCACGACCTCGAAGCTCATCATCGAGGAAGCCCCGACAAAGAAGCAGGAAGTTCTCCCGCGGAGGGTCTCGCGGGAAAGCGGAATGAAGATTCGGAATGAAGTCCGGCGCGAGGAAAGCCGAGCTCCCCTCGAGCTCGTCCTAAAGGAAGTCCGGACAAAGGAGTTCTCCCGCGAAGGGTTTCACGGAAAAGCGGAATGACCTCGAAGCTCATCATCGAGAAAGCCCCAACAAAGAAGCAGGAAATTCTCCCGCGGAGGGTCTCGCGGGAAAGCAGAATGAAGATTCGGAATGAAGTCTGGCGCGAGGAAAGCCGAGCTCCCCTCGAGCTCATCCTAAAGGAAGTCCGGACAAAGGAGTTCTCCTGCGGAGGGTTTCGCAGGAAAGCGGAATGAAGTTCGGCGCGAAGAAAGCCGAGCTCCCCCTCGAAGCTCATCATCGAGGAAGGGGCATGAAGTCCTCCCGCGGAAGCTTTCGCGGGAAAGCGGAGAGAAGTTCGGCGCAAGTGAGGCCGAACTCCACGAAGCTCGTCATCGGAATGAAGTTCGGCGCAAGTGAGGCCGAATTCCCGCTCGAGATTGTCATCAAGGAAGACCCCTATAAAGATTTCACAGGAGGTGAGATGAAGTTCGGCCGCACTCACGACCGCCTCAGGGCAAGCGAGGACTCCCTCTCGAGTATGACTCCAAGGAAGCTCCGACAAAGGGGCATGAGGTTTTCCCGGAATGAAGTTCGGCGCAAGAAAAACCGAACTCCCCCTCGAGCTCGTCGTCAAGGAAGTTCTCCCGTGGAGGGTCTCGCGGGAAAGCGGAACGAAGTTCGGCAAGCAGGTGGAATGAAGTTCTCCCGGAATGAAGTTCGGCGCAAGGAAAGCCGAGCTCCCCCTCGAGCTCTCCGTCAAGGAAGTACGGACAAAAGAAGCAGGAAGTTCTCCCGCGAAGGGTTTCACGGAAAAGCAGAATGAAGTTCGGTGCAAGCGAAAGCGGAACGAAGTCCTCCTGCGGAACGAAGTTCGGCGCAAGCGAGGGCGGAATGAAGTTCGGCGCAAGTGAGGCCGAACTCCACCTCGAAGCTCATCATCGAGGAAGCTCCGAAAAAGGAGCATGAAGTCCTCCCGCGGAAGCTTTCGCGGGAAAGCATAACGAAGTTCGGCGCAAGCGGGCGGAACGAAGTTCTCCCGCGGAATGAAGTTCGGCACAAGTGAGGCCGAACTCCCCCTCAAACCTCATCGTCGGAACGAAGTTCGGTGCAAGCAACTCCCGCTCGAGTATGTCTTCAACTCCTACAAAGATTTCACAGGAGGAAGTTCGGCCACGCTTACGACCTCCACAGCACAAGGCCCGAACGTTTCGAGCTCGCCACCAAAGAATTCCGGCGGAGGGTTTTGCAAGGAGGCGGAATGAAGTTCGGCCGTGTCAGCGACCTCCCCAACGCAAGTGAGGCCAAACTTCACCTCGAGCTCGCCACCAAGAAATTCCCGATAGAAGGGCGCGAAGAAATCCACCAGCTGCCAAGACCAGAAGAGTTGCGGTCTCTCCCAAATAAGCGCGATCGAAACAAGTACTGCCTCTACCATCGCAACCACGGCCACGACATCGAGGAATGCATCCAGCTCCGAGACGAAATTGCGAAGCTCGTCAAAAAGGGGTGGCTGGGTAAATTCCTCTGGCACCAGCCTAAAGCAGGAAAAGATCGACCAAGGGCGCTGCCATAGCTAGAGACCGCAAGGAGGTCGGCCATCTTACGGCCTCATCCACATTGCCCCTGGGAGGAGCTTGGTGCATCAGCGATTCGTCGTCTCCCAGCGACAAGAGCTTGCACCAAATTGAGAAAGCCAGCATGAGGAGGTCATCCGATCCGGAACTTATCGCCTGAAGAAACTCGGAGGGATAGTGCTTCCCCAGCCGTGGAACTCAGAAAATCTGAGGACGTATTGTCAGTAAACTTACTTTAAAAACTCCTTTGTTCTGCATTATTGATTTCTGGTACAAAGATTATTGAATGACAGGAAAGAAATGAGTAAAAGCAGCCCGTTAGGAACAGGAGGACCTCGTCCTAACGCGAGCAAAGTCGAAGGCCTCATTCACAAAGGATGAGATGGGGGAGAGGCGCGGACGACGGTCCGCATGTGCCCCCACAGCCCGTTAGGAACAGGAGGATCTCGTCCTAACGCGAGCAAAGTCGAAGGCCTCGTTCACAAAGGACGAGATGGGGGGAGAGGCGCGGACGATGGTCCGCATGTGCCCCCACAGCCCGTTAGGAACAGGAGGAGGACCTCGTCCTAACGCGAGCAAAGTCGAAGGCCTCGTTCACATGGGGGGAAGGCGGACGACGGTCCGTCCACAGCCTCGTTCACAAAGGACGAGATGGGGGAGAGACGACGGTCCATGTGCCCCCACAGCCCGTTAGGAACCTCGTCCTAACGCGAGAGGAACTCGTCGTCCTAACGCGAGCAAAGTCGAAGGCCTCGTTCACAAAGGACGAGATGGGGGAGAGGCTCGGACGACGGTCCGCATGTGCCCCCACAGCCCGTTAGGAACAGGAGGAGGACCTCGTCCTAACGCGAGCAAAGTCGAAGGCCTCGTTCACAAAGGACGAGATGGGGGAGAGGCTCGGACGACGGTCCGCATGTGCCCCCACAGCCCGTTAGGAACAGGAGGAAGACCTCGTCCTAACGCGAGCAAAGTCGAAGGCCTCGTTCACAAAGGACGAGATGGGGGAGACGGACGACGGTCCGCATGTGCCCCCACAGCCCGTTAGGAACAGGAGGACCTCATCCTAACGCAAGCAAAGTCGAAGGCCTCATTCACAAAGGACGAGACAGGGGGAGAGGTGCGGACGATGATCCGTATGTGCCCCCACAGTCCGTTAGGAATAGGAGGAGAACCTCGTCCTAACGCGAGCAACCTCGGCTAGAGATAAGATCTCTCCCGAGAAGTTCGGCCAGAGATAAGATCTCTTCCGAAGCGACCGTCGACCTCGGCTACGGATAAGGCCCGCAACAACCTCGGCCAGAGCGCCCGAAAAACCTCGGATAGAGATAAGATCCACGACAACCTCGGCCAAGACGCCCGAGACGACCTCGTAAGCAATCTCCCGAGCGTCCGGACCAACCTCGGCCGGAGAGCTTCAACTTCCACTTCGACCAGAGATAAGATCGGAGATAACCTCATCCTGAGATGAGATCTCCCCCGAGCTTCGACATGGACCAGCAAGAGGCTCAGAGGAAGACTTCGGCAGTCGTCATTCCTGCACTCCCTTCAAGTTTCGAACTCGGGAGTTGAGGGGCTACTGTTGGGGATAAACCCCGCTCCTACCGAAGTCCAGTTCGACACTCAGCCTAATGCAACCAGTAGCCACGGAAGAGCTTCAGACTCCTCAACGGCCGGGCCTCAGCCGAAGTCCTTCAACCAGCCAAACTCTCCAGCGGCCGAGCTTCTTCTAACCCGTTCAGCCGGCCGAACTACTTAGCAGCCGAACTCCTTCTGACTCCCCAATCGTCGAGCTTCAGTCAGACTTCCGCAAGAGCCAAACTCTCTCCGTGTCATTATAGCCAGGCGCCTGCGGGAGCCGAATTCTCTCCAGCGGTCGGGCTTCTACGGAAGCCGGACTCCCTGCGGACTTCTCCTGCGGCCGGGCTTCTACAGAAGCCGGACTCCCTGCGAACTTCTCCAGCGGACGGGCTTCTCAATGGCCGAACTTCCATGAAAGCCGAACTTCTTATGACGGATTCCTGCAGACGATCCCGCTATGGTTACACGATAATAACGATCGGCATTTATCGAGTCAATAACGATCGGCATTAATCAGGACAGTTACGACAATCATTAATCAAGGCGGTTACAACAAACTCCCTCTATAAAAAAAGACCCTCCGGATACGCTTACGCTAGATTCTAAAAACCCTTCTCTCCTCTAAACTTTACCGAACTCCACACTGAGCACTCCATTCCTGTTGACTGGAGCTGACTTGATCGTCGGAGGGTCCTGCCGGAGCCACCCCCCATCGGCTCCGGACGGGACTTTGTTTTGCAGGTCTCCGACGGCGACCTCATCGGCCTCCACTTCAACGGATTCCGACGACGATCAGATTCTGCGTCAACAGGTACCGATATCGATGGCCATGCCGATCATCGGTCGATACGGTATGGTATTAGTATTGAACCGTACCAACACGGTACGAAAAGCATGGCACGCCGATTATTTTTTTTGATTGTTCCTTATTGTTTTTCAAGAAAAATATTCAATATTTTTTTTGAAAAAATATTTAAATTATTATTTAGTGATATTAATTAATATTTGTACCCCTCAGAATTCGAAAATAATATTAATCATATGTAATACGAATCTAAAATACATAAATCAAATATCATTAGATCCTAAAATGCTTAAATTAATTTTTAAAAAAAATAATATTAAATACATACTATTCATCAAAATTCGGTTAACCGTCGATATCCATAAATAATATAATCATTTACATATTCAGAAGGAACATCAGTCCAACTAGATCCATAAGGCAAGCGTGCTGAATCATAACTCATCCTCGAAGTGTCGCTGAGGTCCTGACTCTGAGCGGTATCCTCGGGCTGATAGTATGGTTGTGAAGGAGCCCATCCAAATATACCAGCAGCAAAATTCGATTCGTAAGATGCTTCGGACTACAAAGGATAATAGCCACTAGAAAATATCTTTGATACACCATATCCATATCCATATCCATAAGGATCATAGGATGGCTGTGGCTGCGAATAGAAGGATCCAGAATACGAAGATGATTCTGATACATCTATGGATCCTACTCCATGTGCGAGATAATCTGCAGCTGCATCATGTCCTGAACGACCTTATGGAGCCCATCATCTGTATGAAATCGTACCACTGTGGGCTCTATCAGGACGTGCACTGTGGTCTCTATCTTGCATGGCGTGCATAAACTGAGACTCATCAGTGAATCGAAAACCACCAACTGGCTCTGGCTATGTCTTCTGTCCTTCGGTCCCTCTATGATCATCAAATCCATGACTAACTGAAGAACTACCACTACTAGTCCATCTGAGTGAACTGAATGCTCGGGCTCTACTAGTGCCGTATTTGTCCCTTTTTTTTCTTTTGCTAATATCTCGCTCTGGCTGCCTAAGCTATGAGGGCGGATGCTGTAGCGTATCAGCTGGACGTCTAGATGGAATGTTGCTGTTGGCCTACTGAAAGGCGTCCATCCCAGCCTCACGAGCAACAAAACTGGCTGATCGTGAAGACGATCCTGACTCATCAAGCTCTGAATCCTACTGCTAACTCATAATCCATTCGGTCATTAGATCATCTTCATCTTCAGCAACAAAATCACTACAAGTTGGATCCAAATACTTCAGCTAAATTTCCTTCTGAATGAATTTAAGCCTCAATCTCAAATTATAGTGTACATATACAAGATTGTTGTGGCGTTCTATTTCAAATGGTTCCTCTGCTTGCTGTGAATAAGGACAAAGATCGACCAGTTACGCTCACATCCACTTGATGAAGCCGTCTGGAAGAGGATCTTGATGGCAAGATCCCTCAGATGTCGTACAGATCCACCAAAATGCACCCACCATTCAGCTGCAAAATAATTGAAAATCACGAAAATCAAAAATAAGATTGAATATAAAAATAAACTTATTGATATATACCTGGATTCATCTTTGATTTGCTTTTAACTGCTATATTACTTCTAAATGATTCTGTGCCATTCCTAAATATTTTCGTCTATAAAAAAATATTTATTATAAACTTATAATATCTTATTTATCGAAGACATCGCTAAATTAATAAACATCACTGAACTTAACTTACTTGTTCAAGATACATAGCCGCAATATCTGCATTGGGCTCCATCTTATCTATTACATTTCGTAGAGCAGACAAAAACTCTTCATCCATGCCAATTTTAAGTATGGAGTACTGGAACCTTGGATTCAGATAGTAAGCTACACGTAGATTGTCATAATTGAACAACTTTATTTATATAAATTTTTAAAAATTATTGATTCGCTGCTTACCTACTAAGTTCAACTCCCTACCCATCTGATAACCCCATCAACGATCGATGATCCTGACGTACTCATGTGCATGTCTTGGATCTACCACCTCGATTTATTCCTTTGCCCTCTCCATCATATGATATAGAAAGTCCATCTGAAGATATTGCTCACCATCGACAGCCCGAAGCACTTCATACATAGACTTGATAGCCGCCACTATCCTCTCAGCCTGCTACCAAAATAACTGTCTCGTCGCTAGACTCTCCACAATGCTCCCCTCAGTACCTGCCCTAGCATATCTGCTCTCCTACCCTTCACTACTGACAAACATTTGATGCAGCTGTACTTTCCTATCAATCAGACTACCAAATGCTATATAATTGGTAGCAAAACAAGTGACACCTAATCTCAATATCTCGCCTCCAACATACTACCGCATCAATAATAAGACACATGTATGGTTATAAATAAATCTAGTGATGCTTTGTGCTGACTCTACTGTCTTTTGCATCCTACGAATCTTTCTAATATCCATCAACATCAGATCAATACAATGCGCAGCACAGAAGATCCAGAAAATGTGGTCGCTACTCCATCAACAACTCTCCTGCAGCCTTATATTATGGTCCATTATCTGTAATAACCTGCACAATATTCCGTTCTCCTACTTGATCAATCACCTCCTCCATCAATTTAAAGATGTAGCTAGCATCGTGCACCTCAGCTGAAGCATCAATAGACTTATGAAAAAATATTCTTCCACCATAATATATCAAAAAATTGATGATGCTTCGTCTAGTAGGACCAGTCCAACCATCACACATCACAGTCAATCCATACACGGGCCACTTGCTCTTAAATGATGCAATTTACTCTTCTAAATCCTCCTTATTACTGTCAAGAAGCTCACTATGGATATCTCTTAGTCCTGGAGGTTCAACATCTGGACTGACAGTCTGTATAGATGAAATGATAGAGCGATAATATGGATTATCTGCAGCATTTGCTGGGATGTGGCTGAAGTGAAACCAAGATCCAATAGCTCGCCACATATCCCTCTTCTTATCCTTCTTCAACATAGTATCAATCTTTTGTTGCTTGGATCTCTACTAGGAAAGGCATGTGGATCCAAATCATGAATAGTGGCTCCTATTGGAATCTTCCTAGAGAATTTTTTTTCACTACCAAATGCTCCCAACATGGATATAAGATGGCTGCTACCTCTACTGGTGGACTCTCTAACTGAGGATGTCCTCCTAAACCATGACTCAGACTCTGCTACAGTACTTCCTGAGCCTGATCTGCCCTCATAAACTGATGGCCCAAATGAAACTCTATGCCTGGCCAACTCCTATAACTGCCATTGATCATTCATGCTCATCCGAATGGCAACATCGATCTATGCCTGCTCATTATCTGGAGCAGATCCTTTCTCTGATTTTCTAAAGTGATAAGAAGATTGCTCTGCTGCTCGATGGTCCACCTCTACCTTCTTTAAAATTTTTTTCTTTATTAATTTAAAATCAACGAAGTGCTTCTTCATCAACTGACGGACCTCCTATGGATACTTACAGCACATAGCTACATCCGGATAGGCGCCAGTCAAATGTCGCTTTAACCGTGTAACCCCTCATTTGAATTTTATGTTACACCATTTACATCTCCAATAATGCTGGCCTGAAAGCATCTCTCCATGCTCCTAACCAATATCACGCTCTGGATCCTTCTTTCGCGATGGATCCATTTCTGAAAATTGACAAGCATATTATTTTAATAATTACGTAAAAAATGACAGATTTTATTTATCTTATTTTTTTATATTTTATAAATTATTTAATTATTTTTATTATTTTAAAAAATATATATTAAAAAATAAAATATTAGAAAAAATTTTGACCTTACATTCATGTAGAATCCTATCATTGATGCTACATATAAATTTCTTAGTCCATGAACATGTATAAAATACCATTTTTTTTCAAAATTTAGATATAAAATACTATACACAAGATGCGTTAAAATATTGATAAATCAATACCAAATTTATGTCGAAAGTAGCTTACAAGTCCTTCATTAATAATCTGATTTTACAAAAAAAATTTCAAAATTTATTTTTTTAATATTTTTTTATTCTAAAAATATATATTTTAATTTTAAAAATTATATACTTAACAAAAATTAATGATTTTAATGTCGTTGTATAGATCATCCATAGATCTACAACATATATTAAAATCATATAAAAAAATAAAATTTTGACATAATTTCTTCTTTTTTTTCATTTTTCATGAATTTAAAAAAAAAAGAAAAGAGAAGAGAGAGAGAGCTAGGATGAGTTACTTACCTCTAATCAATCTTGTTCCTTTGTTTTCCTGGTGTTTCTGGAGTAGAGGACGAGCAAAGCCTCGAACGAACCCAAAAATAAGGGAGGAAGCCGAAGGCTTCCTCTCTGCCTCTTTCCTTTAAGATGAACACCGAACCATTCGGTTCAGTCCGAAACAAGGTCGAACCGATCGGTTCAGGGTCGAATCAGACAGTTTCCTATTTTTTTTTTCTATGCCGATTTTCACGGCTGAACCAGGCCGATTTGACGCCGGTTCGGTTCGGAATGCCCCGAACCGCCTAGTTCGGGTCGGTTCTGAAAACACTGAGTATATCACATCCAACAGCTTAGATCATCAATATGGGATCCACATTGTCCAATCTAAATCTAACCAGATTTCAGTGGAGATCAAGTATAACCAAGTCCAGCTCTCTCTCTCTCTCTCTCTCTCTCTCTCTCTCTCTCTCTCTCTATATATATATATATATATATATATATATATATAAACACTGCTAGCCCTTGAAAAACTAGAATAATACAAATGAGTTTGAAAAGTTCAAGTAGATGAGTCAAAAAGAAATAACAACAAAGGTTTCATGGGGAGAGTATAACTTGACCAACTACTCCACTAGGCTGCCCATAAAATTGTCTCCATATTCAAGGAGGGAAAATTAGAGCTAAACAAGCCCATGCCCTTTGCATTTATCGAAAACAATGTAACTAAAAGAAACCCTTCTACATTCACCAACTTAAACAATTTTTTATGGAACCAGAAACCACCAAGCAGAAAAAATGATTACTCATCCCAGTGTTTGCATCTAATATCATCTTCTAGATCAAGTCAGAAATGTCAAATAGGATAATTGCCTAGAACATCTAAAATTTAACCATCCATACTTGAAGACATGTCATTGCACTAAGGCCCAACTCTAAGCATGTTGACGTTCTCCAGCTCCAAGAACTATTCCTAGGTCTCTTTGTTACTTTTGTTACAAAGATCCTTTGTTACTTTTGTTACAAAGATCTGCATTTCCTAAACCATACAACTTAAAATAGTATTAAACCTGAACTTCAATCAGTCTACATAACAACAAAGGAAAAGCTACTTAGTAAAGAACAATGCAATGGCAAATGCTAGTTATTCAACCATGGGATCTATTAGTAAGCAAACAAAAGAGGACTAATAAAATAGTTAAAGAACTTACTTAGGTTAAAGAAATAACCCTCGCCATTGATAAGTGGGGAAACTGATAGTGTTTTCTTCACTTGACCTTCCAGACTGAAACATTGATTATCAAAAACAGGGGGTGAAGGGAAACAATAGGCCTATGAAGTTAGTGCGTATTAATGAATGTCAAATAGCAAACCTTGATTTCATCGAAGGATCATGGAAAAATTCACATGATTCAGCAGGACCTAGGCTTATTAGGCACCCAATTTCAGTAGCCGATAATGCAAAGAGCTACAAAAACCAGTAATTAGCAGGTGAAGCATCATTACATAGAAAATGCATTTAAACAAGTGGCAAAAAATTTAAACTAGTGGCCAAAAAAAAAAAAAGAAGAAGCAAAAAATTTAAATCAAAACATGCAGGTGAACTGGGACTAGTGCCAACTGTCACAGCCTCCTGATTATTAACGAAAGGTTCTGGGTTCGAGTCTTAAGTGATGCATTCCAAGTATTTGTGCATGGGTAATTATGGTGCAGGTGGGTCTCTCTGCCTTTCCAAAAGAAAAAACAAAAAAAATTCCAAATTTGCAGCATAGATTTCTGTGGATCCCAAAAAAACTCCTGGCCAATATCTAATAAAAAAATGATTGCAAAGATTAAACAGGTCACTGAATCAAGCAGAAAATGATTCAAATAGAAGTGCAAGTGCAAACACTACAGGAAAAGATCAGTACCTGTTTCTTTTCAGGATCATACTTTCGTTGACCAATAGCAGGCATGAACTTCAACATCACAACTCCCCTTCTATCAACTTTAGAATTCCCAGACTGCCCAAAATAGTTTATAAATGAGATGTGAAGCAAGAAAATCTTGCTCAAAAAAATAAGTCTCGAAACCTATGACCCCAAAAACCCAAACCATACATCCAGCCTGCTGAATGTTGGCAGAACAGGGGAAACTGAAAGTGCAGCTTTTCCTTTAAAAATAGAGAAATCTGCATATGTCTTTCCTGAATAATTCCCTGCAGAGGAACAAGAATATGAGCAATATCAATGCATAACAGAGGTAGTTGGAGTGAAACCAGATTTCATCATACCATGTTTTATGGAATCTGATCTCGCAGTTGAAATACCAAGTCGAGAACTGTAATTACTG
The DNA here is from genome assembly GCA_006176705.1 of Cocos nucifera. Taxonomy (NCBI): domain Eukaryota; kingdom Viridiplantae; phylum Streptophyta; class Magnoliopsida; order Arecales; family Arecaceae; genus Cocos; species Cocos nucifera. The sequence goes on along the minus strand of QRFJ01000276.1, from coordinate 798,286 downwards.
TACCATGAAGTTTCCTTGATATTACTATTTTTCTCAGGCAGAAATTTTGAAGCCAGTTGCTTCCTGCTGAACCCCATCAAATGGTCAAAAGGTTATAATATGCAATCTAAAACCCAAACTATATGGTAAACAATGGGTCTGAAGAGACACATGCATGGAACATCCAACAGTCACTAAATCCATACAAAGACAAGACAAAGTTTAATCATCAAAGTGAAAATAGATTTACAGAGTGATTGAGCACCAAAGATTTAGCAGAGATTTAAGATGAAACCATGTGTCTGTCAAGAAGCTACTGAAACAAAGATATCGGGAGTTTCAGACATGATAGTGAGAAGTCGTATACTTCCATCTCCAGAACATTCAAAACCAGATTGCAACCATAAATCTTGTTCCGGCTATTTGATGTCTGCTTTATGAAGATTTGCCAAGTACTCCTTTCTAGAGCCACTTTAGATGTTATTTTTGAGCTTCTCTGTATCCCTTACTTTGCAGCATTTATCCATGTTACCTTAGGTCTTCCCCTCTCAGATCTTCATATTACATGCCTGCATTATTTCAATCAAGTCTCATTTATCACTTTATGCTAAATCCGTGCAACTCCTATAGTTCATAAAACATATCCACTCTTCACTTCATCCTTTCTAGTTTTACTGCATATACATTTCGGCTCTTTTGGTTCAGCTACATTCAATTCATTTTCTTGGATCCATTTTACTGCCAGCATTCTAAACATAAAATATAGTTAACTTCATAATGATTCTGTAATGTTTCCCTGAAACATCAAGGCATGTTTTGGTCACATACTAACCAGGAAGCACCCTCCAACTTTGCCAACCAGCTCTGATTCTATTGGACATGAATTCATCTCTCTCTATTATTCCATAATAATAGATTCTAAATAACAAAATCAGGCACTTACTTGCCTTGAAAATTAACTGAGACCTCAAATTCATTTATATTTTTCACTAAAACTGCATTTCCTAAGTTCTACTTTTGTTCTGCTGATATTTAAGCCCTTATCCTGATGCTTTCTTCAATAAATCTGATTTAGCATTTAATCTTGTCATCTTCTGATCAATCAACACTACCATCATTAGCAAATAAGCAAATAACCAAATAGCATATACCATAATACATCTTTGTTGATACTAATAGTAAGTTATTAAAAGATCAGTTATCCAGTTCTCAAACAAATATATAAAACAGGATTAAATTTCCAGTAGGATGCAACAAGTTATGCAACTTCAAATATAGAGAACTTCAGTTCTTTTGTTCATAATGGCTATCAATGTCTTTAAAACATATAAAACAAAGGGATCTTCTGTGAAAACAGGGAAAAATGACAAATATACACTACTAGAAGAAAATGACCACCAATGTCACATGGATGGACGAGTTTCGATTCGTACACTTAAAGTGCAGATGTATGCAGCTCCATTTAATAAGCCTTATCATTTCACTCTTCAAAACCAAACTCTTTCCACGTTTAAGGACATCATGGAAAACTAAGCCTGGATTGCCAAACAATAAGGCACACCTCGTTACCACATGGTATTTGTGGTTCAACCAACTCTAGCCCAAAGTTTCATTGGTCAGAAATTTCAAACTAATTGAATGCACGACCATCTGGGAAGGGCATGTGCATGCACAGGTGTATCTAAAAGGTGAAGAAGAAAAGTTTTGACTTTAAGGACTCCTGATCGATTCAAAATTCCACTGCATCCAAAACTTCCCAAATACAACCAAGTAAAAGGAAAGAAAAGACTAAGGTTGGACTCATAAAAACTCTCTTACATCACCAATACTCCTCCTCAATTCTCTCCTTGGAGACTCTGAGACCAAGTAATCTATTTTGCCGGACCAAATCCCAGTCATCAATTATATTGAATGTTCTGATATGCTCTGGTAATGCTTATAGAAGCTGGATGAGGTTTCCAAAGGCGGGGGAAAAGTGGGGGGACGAGTTCCATATCATATTCACAAAATAGTGGATGCCCATTTAGAAGCCAATGAAAAACATTTTAGTATTTGCATTAAGCTTATATCCGCCTGATTTAACTTGATGATAACTGACAACTATTTAGAGCGATAGGAACTTACTTGTAAACCTCATATATGCTACCTTTTCTTGCATAACCAATTTTTCCCACCAGTATAAAAGAGCACTCACCAAAATTCAACCTACACATCAACTAAAATCCACATTCTCCAGACTATGATTGCAATAGAAAATTCTATCAACTCCCACCAAAATCACTAAAATCTAAGCAATTTATTTATTTACTTTCATCTTGCTTCTAATTTTACTTGATTGAATATTTGATACCAAGAATTAGTACCTAACTATAGTTACATGAAATTAATCTGAGCATGTAAGAATCAATCCATGTAACAAACTGTAGTTCACTCACAATTTGTCACCCCCTATGCAGGAACTACAAGGAAAACAGGCAGAATCCAGCAAGAAAATGTTCCATCTCAAACTTTTGGATAGTTGCTAGTCAATCAAGAAAAACATGATAGTGAGAATAAATGTGGCAATAGCATATGTTTCTATAAAATCTAAAGGAGTTTTCAGACAACTTTTGCTTCAAGCCACAAAAATGTCACAAATAAGACATACAGCTAGTAATGAGGGATTATCTACCCTAAAGATCCTAACAGTGAAATGCATAATAAGCATAAGTTATTTCCCATTGCCATCACAAGCTCATACATGCAACAGCCCTTTTATGTGCATGTACACCTCTTTAGCAGATTTCTTAAACCAAATTATAATGGGCTATGATGGCCAAGATATTGTTATTAGTGCTACGTGTCAATGCCAGGCACTCACAAGCATGATAAACTTGAAACATCAGATCATAATCTCAGCTAATATAAACCAATGTATCATGAGATATCTACTATGTGATATCAATACATTGTTCTAGATATTTTCATCTCTTCCTGTCAATCCTATCATGTGTCTTTTAATCAGTAGGTATTAAAGAAATAGCTAAAAGTGTAATTCATCTAACATTTACCATGTCAAATTTGAAAAAAGATTGGAGCACATCTAGATCCTTCACCCTCCCATCTTATCCAAGATAGACCAGATGCACCAATAACTCAAGAACCCAACAACATCTAGCAGCTAACCTTGAGTAAAGTACTGAACCCAGGACTAGAACCTGCTTCAAATGTTTGATCCATTTGCACAACTGATGCAAATAGTTCGAATGTGGTTGTCCCACCTAGAAGGATCTAGTCTAACCTCTTACTATGAAGCGATCGAGAGAAACGCCCAACATCATTTCACGTACCAAATGTTCGGTGGATTTTTACCTAACCTAATGGAAACAATCATGAATTCGACTCCAAATCCTTATAGCTTTTTCCATCCATCAGAAAAGAAAATAATATTGCGACACAGGAGGGCGTAATCCATGCTTTGATTTACTCATATTTCTCCATGGAACGAATCCACTTATGCGGTAGAAGGGAAAAGAAAACGTTCAGTAGAATGCCGAAGCACTAAAAATCCGACCAATACGAAGCATTAAGATATGGAACAGAAAGGGAAGTGGGAAAAAGAGGCGGGGGGTGATCTAAGAAAGGCAAAAGGAGAGATTGAAGGGCAAGAAGAGAAGAAGATTAGGGGTAGGTGACTTGCCCGGGCAACCAGAAGCGCGAGAACTTCATCATGCTGGAGTACGAAAGAGAGAGATGGGGTGCGCTTCAGGAAATTAGGACAGCAGAGGTGCACTGAAGCGCATAGTCCGGATGAAACTGGCAAGCGTACCAGCTTATTGGAGGTACGGTTCGCTTTGGTTTGGTTCACTTAGAGTACCGTGATGCTGTCATCTCGGTATATGATTTTAGCTAGCATGTAATCCGCATAATATACAGGATTTTATTTTTAAAAAAATTAATTATATAATATATAATATTTTTTATATATATTTATATTTGATATGTTTTAGATGGGTGGATATCAAATCTAAATAAAAATTTTAAAGAATGAGACATAATTTATCAAGACCTCCGTGATCGTATCTAATGAAATGCATTATTGAGGATCTAGATTCTATCAAACTTGAGCTTATCTTAGTCTTCATTTTAAAGTAGAGCTCCATTCTGATCATCATATGTCACAAAAATAACTAATTTTTATGAAACTTTCTCATTTTTTCATATTTTCAGCATCATAACTTTTTTTTATTTCTTTTATGAACAAATTTTTCAATCCAACAGGTCATTCGAGTCATGTCGGATTTATGTATAACCCAGTCCCGATCCATAAAATACGAGTTCAGTTCGAGTCTGAGTTATAACTATTAGCTTATGTACCAAGTTTCAAATTGTAAGGCAGATGCTGAATCTATTACTTATTTTCAATCTATATCTAGTTCTACTTATATTCTTATTCTTATTGATATTTCTAATAAAATCTATGAAGATAAAATAAGTATCAATACCCAATTAATGCATGTAAAAATGAGTACCAAAATATTTGACATAATTTAAAAATACTAGTGACATAATTTTAAATAATAATATTTTTTTAAATATTATTTAATTAATTAAAATTAATAAATTAATGATATTATTTTAATTAATTTTTTTATAATCAAATTCAAAAAATCTAAATAGTATGCAATCAAAATAACATAAATAAAAAGAGTAATAATAAAAGATCAATAGGAAAATAGTGAGGGTTGGATCTATAGTCAGATGGAGGCTCACATTTTTTTTCCATGTAGCTTCTTCTACTTTTTCCAAAATCCCCCTATTTTAATATATATATATATACACACACACACAAAGATTTTTTTTTTCATTTCATTAATGGTGTAAGGATTCAAGTAGATGGCTAAACTATATTACAATAAATTAAAATTTTGATAGATAATTGATATTTTTTAATTTTTAGAGACCAAGTATAAATGATCTAAATTTGAAGAAATATTTTCATAATTTTTTTAAAAATTTATGTTCATTTTCATTACTAATGGATCAATTAAATCGAAAAAATAAGTTGATATGTATTATTAATCTACCAATTTCATTTTCATCACGGCAACATGGTCTATATCGAAGATACATTCCATGCTATATGAGAGTTTTCTCTCTTTATTTCATTCTAATATTTATTTTTTATTAATTTATATATAATGTGAGGGTGAGCTAGCTTTAAATTCTTCGTCCACTATCTTTTTTTTTTCGGTCATTTTTGTACTTCGAAGTCTTGATATTTCTAATAAAATCTATAAAGATATAATGAGTATCAAGATCCAACTTGTTGGGGATAAATTCCGCTCCCATCGAAGTCCAGTTCGATGCCTAGTCTAACGCAATCGATAGCCACGGAAGAGCTTCAGTGGATGGATCTTAGCTGAACTTCTTCATCCGATCGAACTTCTTAGCGGCCAAGCTTCAGTCGAACTTCCACAAGAGCCAAACTCTTTCCACGCTCTTCCAGCCAGACGCTCGCAGGAGCCGAACTCCCTCCATGCTTCTCCTTCGGTCGGACTTCTTCAAGAGCTGGACTCATCCCAGATATCCCCTTCGACCGGTTGGACTCTTCAGCGGTCGAGCTTCTTTCGAACTCTCCAGCGATCGAGCCTTAGCCGCACTCCTCCAACCAGACGTCTGCGAGAGTCGAACTTCCTCCGCACTCCTTCGACCGAACTCCTTCTGAACTTTTTCTTAGCCGAACTCCTTTAGAAGTCCGAACTCCTCTGAAATTGATACATACCAAAGTCCATCGATCAATGCCTGCTTTCTCAGAGCCACGGCTATTAAATCTGGACGAACTATCGCCATCAGTCTGCCACAGGCGATGCGATTAGACGATATGGCCACTGGCGACACCACTCTCTCCATAGCCAGCCCCGTGTGGCCCATGATCCATCAGTATGGCTGTCACTATCCGTCTGACGATGCCTTCCTCTCCGTACCGAACTCCATGCGGCTCTGAGCGGCCTACGATCAGATGATATGGCCGTCACCATCAATCAAGCTCCGTCTATAAAAAGAATCCTCCAAATATGCTAACTCGAGGCTCTAAACTCTCCTCCCCTTCTCTAAGCTCTGCGGAACTCATCCCTGAGCACTCCATTTCTGTTGGCCAGAGCTGACTTGATCGTCGGAGGGTCCTACCAGAGCCACCCCCCACCGGCTCTGGATGGAATTTTATTTTGCAGATCTCCGACGGCGACCTCATCCTCCTCCGCTTCAGCTAGATCCGACGATGATCAGTTTTTGCACCAACAGATTGGCGCTAAAAGGAGGGCCCCGAACCTCCGAGGTTCCCTTATTCTTAAAGGAGTGCTCAGCGATGATTTCTCTCTTTCCTCTCCGAAGATCTCTCTTCTTCCTCTCTAGAGTTTTTTTCCAAAGAGAAAATGCCTCCCAGGAGAGCTTCAACTCGGTGATCGACGACCTCCGTGCTAGGTCCATCTGCTCCCGTTTCAGTCCCAATAGCCCAAGTTCCATTTGAAGCCACCATAGATGTGGAGCAGTTCAACTTGCTGGTCCAGTAGGTTCATGCCCTCATCGAGATGATGCAGGTCGTGCGATAGCTTCTGACGGAGACTTTGCCAGCAAACCTGCCATGAGGATGTGAGGAACCAGCCTTAAGGAAGAGCATTTGGCCTAGCATGCCAATCATCCTTAGGAAGGAGAAATAAAGAGCAGAAGTTCTCTCCTAGAAGGCTTCACTGGAGGACAAAATGAAGTTCGGCCGCGCTCACCACCTCTCCAGTGCAAGCGAGACCGAACTCCCCCTCGAGCTCACCATCAAGGAAGCTCCGACAAAAGTTTCACTAGAGGGCGGAATGAAGTTCGATCGTGTTCACGACCTTCCCAGCACAAGCAAAGCCCGAACTCCTCGAGCTCGCCGCCAAGGAAGCCCCGACAGAAGGGCACGAAGAAGTCTTCCTCCCAAAAGGTTCCGCGACTACGCCCCCCTCAACGCTCCTTGAACTCAAATTCTCACCAAAGTTAAGAACCAGCTGTCAAGACAAAAAGGATTATGATCTCTCCTAAACAAGCATGATTGAAGCAAGTACTACCTCTACCATCGCGACCATGGCCACGACGCTGAGGAATACATTCAGCTCCGAGACGAAATTGAGAAGCTCATCAGAAAGGGACGGCTGGATAAATTTCTTCGACGCCAGCCTGAAGTAGGAGAAGATCGACCAAGGGCACCACCGTAACCAAAAACGACAAGGAGCCCGATCGCATAAAAGGAGGTCAGTCACCTCACGGCATCATCAACATTACCCTTAGGAGGAGATTGGTACATCGACAATTTATCATCTCTTAGCGTCAAAGCCAAGAGAAGCATACTCCAAATTGAGGAGGCCAGTATGAGATAGAGGAAGTCGTCTGGCCCAAAGCTTATCATCTGAAGAAACATGGAGGAACAACGCCCCCACGATTCTGAAATATAAAGAATTCGAGGATGCACTGCCAGTAACTTCCTTTCAATAAAATTCTTCTCTTTCAATAATATTATTTCTGAATGCAAAAACTATGTGATGATAGGAAAGAAGCAGTCAATAGTTACCATGTTAGAAACAGGAGGAGAACCTCGTCCTAACACGAGCAGGTCAAAGATCTTCACCCTCGATCAGAGATAAGATCTCTTTTGAGCAATCGAGATAATCTCGGCTAGAGATAAGATCTCTTTCGAGCGACCACGTCAACCTCGGCTAGAGATAAGATCTCTTTCGAGCGATCGAGAGCGATCGAGACAACCTCGGCTAGAAATAAGATCTCTTCCGAGCGATCAAGTCAACCTTAGCTAAAAATAAGATCTCTCTCGAGTGACCGAGCCAACCTCGGCCAAAGATGAGATCTCTTTCGAGCGACTGAGCCAACCTCGGCCAGAGATGAGATCTCTTCCAAGTGACCGAGCCAACCTCGGTCAGAGATGAGATCTCTTCCAAGTGACCGAGTCAACCTCAGCTAGAGATGAGATCTCTCCTAAGAGACCAAGGTAGCGACCGCATTAACCTTGACTAGGGATAAGATCTCTTCTGAGCGATCGAGCCAACCTCGGCTAGAGATGAGAACTCTTTCGAGCTTCGAAGAACCTCATCCACAGTCCATTAGGAACAGAAGAAGAACCTCGTCCTAACGTGAGCAAAGTCGAAGGCCTCATTCATTTTAGACGAGATGGGGGGAGAGGTCCTGACAACGATCCTTATGTGCCCCTACAGCCTGTTAAGAATAGGAGGAGAACCTCATCCTAACGTGAGCAAAGTCGAAGGCCTCGTTCATTTTAGACGAGATCGAGGGAGAGGCCCTGACAACGGTCCTTATGTGCCCCCACAGCCCGTTAGGAACAGGAGGAGAACCTCATCCTAACATGAGCAAAGTCGAAGGCCTCATTCATTTTAGACGAGATGGGGGGAGAGACCCTGACGATGGTTCTTATGTGCCCCTACAGCCCATTAAGAACAGGAGGAGAATCTCGTCCTAACGTGAGCAAAATCGAATGTCTCGTTCATTTTAGATGAGATGGGGGGAGAGGCTCTGACAACGGCCCTTATGTGCCCCCATAATCCGTTAGGAATAGGAGGAGAACCTCAATCCTAGACGTGAGAGGCCCTAATCTTATGTGTGCCCCCACGGTCCATTAGGAGCACAGGAGGAGAACCTCGTCCTAACGTGAGCAAAGTCGAAGGCCTCGTTCATTTTAGACGAGATGGGAGGAGAGGTCCTGACAATGGCTCTTATGTGCCCCCATAGCCCATTAGAACTAGGAGGAGAACCTCATCCTAACGTGAGCAAAGTCGAAGGCCTCATTCATTTTAGATGAGATGGGGGAGAGGCCCTGACAACGGCCCTTATGTGCCTCCACAGTCCATTAGGAATAGGAGGAGAATCTCGTTCTAACGTGAAAGGCCCTGATAGTGATCCTTATGTGCCCCCATAGCCCGTTAGAAATAGGAGGAGGACCTCATCCTAATATGAGCAAAGTCCAAGTCCAAGCTCCAAAGTCTACAGCTCCATCAACCTCGGCGGAAGATAAGATCTCCTCCAAGCACCGGCATCAACCTCGACCGTAGGAGATAAGATCTCCTCCGAGGCAATCTTGGCCAGAGATAAGATCCAAGATAACCTCGGCCAGAGATAAGATTGAAGACAACCTCGGTCAGAGATAAGATCTCTCCTAAGCGACCAAGATAACCTCGGCCAGAGTGCCTGAGACAACCTTGATCAGAGATAACATCTCTTCCGAGCGACCGAAACAACCTCGGCTAGAGATAAGATCTCTCCCGAGCGACCGAGACAACCTCGGTTAGAGATAAAATTAGAGAGAACCTCGTCCTAGAGTGCCCGAGCCAACCTCGGATCAGAGATAAGATTGGAGACAACCTCGGCCAGAGTGCCCAAGATAACCTCGACCAGAGATAAGATCTCTCTCGAGCGATCGAGACAACCTCGATTAGAGATAAGATCGGAGACAATCTCACCGATAGGAACGCGATGTTGTCGTTAAGACACCGTATTTATCAATTTAATTCGACTTCTTAAAATCATTGAAAATGCGTGGATAGCGGTGAGTCGGGTCAAATCCATAGAAAAGGTAGTGTTTTTAGATTTGAAATCTTTGATTTTTTTTAAAAAAAAAGAGAAGAGTTTTGGGATCAAAAATGAAGTTGGAAAATAAAAAGTGAAAATTAAAAGGTGCAGGAATTTAAACTTGGTACTAAGATCTACTAGTTAGATCTTAGCATCTACTTGCAAAGCAATAATTTAAAGTGCAGAAATTAAATTACAATAAAAATAAAAACCAAGAAATTAAAGTGCAAAAATAAAATTTTTATTAATTAAAATTTTAGAATTTAAATACATAAAATTTAAAAAGAATAAAATAGCCTGATCTCTGATCTTGGATCGGCATTGGCAGAAAGATGGTGTAGAAGCTCGGCTCTTCTTCTTGGCACCCATTGCTTTGAAGCAGCCTTTAACCCATAGCCTAGCTTCGCCCTATACCAAAGCTTCACCTTGATCGGAGATGTTGATTTCTGAGGCCTTGGGATCCTTTTTATAGAGCTAGGAGGGCTGGATATTTTTTTCTAAAAGGCAATGTGGGACTAATAGCCTTTGTAATCATCAAAATACAAAGAAATTTGAATAAAATTTGAATCAAAAACAGCTCTGATATGACTCTGGTAAAGCCTGGTAAAATCCTGGCCATTCAATAGGAATCCAACGGTTCCAAAAATCATCAAAATCGGATGCCATATCAGCCCAGATCGGGTCGGATTAAATTCTGGACCGTCCGATCGTGCTTGATAGATGAAATCTGGCCGCAAATCATGCTTCGGGAGTCCTGATCATCGCTGGGAGTATTCTGGACTGTTGGATCGATGTTCATCGAATTGGTTTTTTGCTGCCGTCCAGATGGCACTGATCCGAGTGAAATTTGGAATAAAACCCAAAAAAACCATGCTGACCCTCCGATCTTGACCGCAATCAACAACGCAGCCATCCGATCGATCGCGCAATTACTGTTCCCATGGACCGCGTGGACCGGCCTGCACCGCACACCGCAAGCCAATCAGCGCTCTTGTCGCTAGGTGAAAAGACCAAAATACCCTGTGAGCCGTGATAAATTTCTATGGACCCTTTAAGGGTCTAGGTCCGCCACGTGGCAATCTCTGATTCGTCGGATTTCTACTGAGCTGGCGGTCCACGCCTGGATCGTGGACCGGCTGATGGACTTAAATGGCTGAGTCGGCTTTGATGGCTTGGCTTGGCTTGGTGGCTCGGACTTACGAAGCCGACTGAGCCATTTTCTTTTTTATTTAATTTTTATTTATTTTATATCTTTAAAAATTCATATCTTTTTCATTTTAGCTCCGTTTTATTTGAAATTTATTTCATTGTGATAAAAAAAATGAGTTCTTTCCATTGATAATAAAATTTTATTTTTTAATTTTTATTATTTTTTAATTAATTTTTTAATTAATAAAAATATGAATTTTTTAAAAATTATATATAAATTGATTAATAATTCTTAAAAATTAATATAAATTAATTAATAATTTAATATTTTTATTGGTGAATTTATGATGCTTATCACTCGTCCTGAGATCAGATCTCTTTCGAATACCTGTATTAACCTCAGCTGTAGGAGATAAGATCCTCCGAGGCAACCTCGACTGTTGGAGACAATATCGCCCCCAAGGAGCTTAACCTTCGATCTCGACCGCAGGAGATAAGATCTACTTCAACTTTGGTCGGAGATGAGATCTCCCCCCCGAGCTTCAACCTGAATCAGCACGGAGCCCAAAAGAGAACTTCGGCAGTCGTCTTTTCTGCACTCCCTTCCTTCGAGTTTCGAACTCGAGAGTGGGGGAGACTATTGTTAGAGATAAATTCCGCTCCCGTCGAAGTCCAGTTTGATACCTAGTCTAACGCAATCGATAGCCACGGAAGAGCTTCAGCGGACGGATCTTAGCCGAACTCCTTCATCCGACCGAACTCCTCAACAATTGAGCTTCAGTCAGACTCTCACAAGAGCCGAACTCTTTTCGCGCTCTTCCAGTCAGACACCCGTGGGAGCCAAACTCCCTCCATGCTTCCCCTTCGATCGGACTTCTTCAGGAGCCGGACTCCTCCCAGACATCCCCTTCGATCGATCGGACTCCTCAATGGCCGAGCTCCTTCCGAACTCTCCAGCGATCGAGCCTTAGTCACACTCCTCCAGTCAGATGCCTGTGAGAGCCAAATTTCCTCCGCACTCCTCCGACCAAACTTCTTTCGAGCTTCTCCTTAGCCGAACTCCTCTGGAAGTCCGAACTCCTCTAGAATTGATACATACCGAAGTCCATCGATCAATGCCTGCTTTCTCAAAGCCACGGCTATTAAATCTGGATGAACTATCGCCATCAGTCTGCCACAGACAATACGATCGGACGACATGGCCACTAGCGACACCACTCTCTCCGTAGCCTGTCCTGTACGGCCCACGACCTATCAGTATGGCTGTCACTATCCGCTTGACAATGCCTTCCTCTCCGTACCGAACTCTATGCAGCTCCGAGTGGCCTGCGGTCGGACGATATGGCCGTCACCATCAATCAAGCTTCGTCTATAAAAAGGATCCTCCAGATATGCTAACTCGAGGCTCTAAACTCTCCTCTCCTTCTCTAAGCTCTGCGGAACTTATTCCTGAGCACTCCATTTCTGTTGGCCAAAGCTGACTTGATCGTCGGAGGATCCTGTCGGAGCCACCCCCACCGGCTCTGGATGGAACTTTATTTTGCAGGTCTCCGGTGACGACCTCATCCTTCTTCGCTTCAGCTGGATCCGGCAACGACCAGTTTCTGCACCAACACAACTAATGCATGTAAAAATGAGTACCAAAATTTTAATATAATTTCAAAAAACTGGTGACATAATTTTAAATAATAATATTTTTAATATTATTTTATTAATTAAAATTAATAAATTAATGATATTATTTAAATTAATTTTTTATAATTAAATTTAAAAATCTAAATAGTATGCAATCAAAATAATATAAAGAAAAAGAGCAATAATAAAAGATCAAGAGGAAAATAGTGAGGGTTGGATCTATAGGGGATGTCAAATGGAGGCTCACATTTTTTTCCATATGGCTTCTTCTACTTTTTCCAAAATCTTTCTATTTTAATATATATATATATACAAAGAATTTTTTTTCATTTCATTAATGATGCAAGGATTCAAGTAGATGGCTAAACTATATTACAACAAATTAAAATTTTGATAGATAATTAATACTTTTTAATTTTTAGAGACCAGGTATAAATGATCCAAATTTGAAGAAATATTTTTATAATTTTTTTAAAAATTTATATTCATTTTTATTATAAATGGATCAATTAAATCAAAAAAATAAGTCCATATGTATTATTAATCGACCAATCCCATTTTCATCGCGGCAGCATGGTCTATATCGAAGATACATTCCATGCTATATGAGAGTTTTCTCTCTTTATTTCATTCTCATATTTATTTTTTATTAATTTATATATAATGGGAGGGTGAGCTAGCTTTAAATTCTTTGTCCCACTACCTTTATCTTCGATCATTTTTGTGCTTTGAAGTCTTGATATTTCTAATAAAATCTATGAAGATAAAATAAGTATCAAAATTCAACTAATGCATGTAAAACTGAGTACCAAAATTTTTGACATAATTTAAAATAACTAATATAATAATTTTAAATAATAATATTTTTTAATATTATTTTATTAATTAAAATTAATAAATTAATGATATTATTTAAATTAATTTTTTTATAATTAAATTTAAAAAATCTAAATAGTATGTAATCAAAATAATATAAAGAAAAGGAGCAATAATAAAAGATCAAAAAGAAAATAGTAAGAGTTGGATCTATAGGGGATGTCAGTGGAGGATCATTTTTTTTTTCTATGTAGCTTCTTCTATTTTTTTCTAAATTTTTTTTATTTTAATATATATATAATTTTTTTTTATTTCATTAATAATGTAAGAATTCAAGTAGATGGCTAAACTATTATAATAAATTAAAATTTTGATAGATAATTTATATTTTTTAATTTTTAGAAATCAAGTATAAATAATCTAAATTTGAAGAAATATTTTCATAATTTTTTTAAAAATTTATGTTCATCTTCATTACTAATGAATCAATTAAATCAAAAAAAATAAGTATATTATTAATCTATCAATCCCATTTTCATCGCGGCAGCATGGTCTATATCGAAGATACATTCCATGCTATCTGAGAGTTTTCTCTCTTTATTTTATTCTTATATTTATTTTTTATTAATTTATATATAATGGGAGGATGAGCTAGCTTTAAATTTTTTGTCCCACCATCTTTTCTCTCGGTCATTTCTGTACTTCAAAGTTTGAATCGGGTGGAAAGCTTGGCGCGTGTCCTTGGGAGTTCGAATCGGATGGGAAGCTTGGCACGGCCAAACAGCGAAGCTTCGGTGATGGCTGGAGCTTTTCTTTATCACGTGGCATCTTCTCTTTTTTTCCTAACATTCCACAAAGTCTCTATTTTAATATATATATAAATAAATTATATCATATAAATTATTATTTTATTATTTATAATCATTTAAATATTATTTTTAAATAATAATTTAGTACTATTTTAAAAATTAAAAAAAAATAATATTTTAAAAATAAAAATAGAAAAAAGATAAGAGATGAAAAATATTTTAAAAAATTATTATTTTTAAAAAATAAAATATTATAAAAATAATAATATTATTTTTTAAAATACTAATTTATTATTTTTAAAAAAGTAGCATATCATTTTTTAATTTTAAAATAATAATATACTAATTTATTTTTAAAATAATATTTTTATTATTTTAAAAAAAATAATATGTTTCGATATCTGAATTGATCCATCAGATCATATTAGATTAAATCTAATAAATTATCTACAAACAAAATATGATATTTCATCAATTTGAAAGCTAAATTTCTGTATTTAATAACTTCTGTTTATCGCAGAATCTGGTTGACGCTGGGACGAGCTGGAGTGGAGGAGGACGAGGTTGTCGTCGGTGATCTACAAAATAAAGTTCCATCCGGAGTTGATGATGGTGGCTTCGACAGGATCCTCCGATGATCAAATCAACTCTTTTGACCAATAAAAATGGAGTGCTCAGAAAAAAGAAGTGAGCTTAGAACCTAGAGAAATCGTATCTGAAGGATCCTTTTTATAGACGGAGCCTGATTGATGGTGATAGCTGCAGCTGTCTGGCAGCGAGCCGCTCGAGGTCTGGCGGAGTTAGTCATGGAGGGAGGCACCACCTGTAATAGATTGACGGTGACCACCATCACCGTCCGATAGCGGGTTGTTGTCGCCTACAGCGGACTGATAGTGACGGCCGTAACCATCCGATACTGAGCCACTTGGGGCCATATGGAGGGTTGAAGAACTTTGACGTATATTCATTCTGAAGGAGTTCAGACTCCCAAAAAAAATACGGCTAGAGAGGATCATCCGAAAGGAGCACTAGCTGAAGGAGCCTGGAAGGAGTTTGGCTTCCGTAGGCATCCGACTGAAGAAAAAGCTCAGAAAAAGTTCGGCTCCTATAGGGATTCGACTAAAGGAGGAATCCAAGAGTCCGACTCCTGTAGAAGTCCGATCGAAGGAGAAGTCTGGAAGAAGTCCGGCTCCTGGAGAGTTCGGCAGAAATTCGATCGTTGGGGGAGTTCGACTGGGGCTCAGTCGCTGAGAAGTTCGATCAGTTGAAGGAGTTCGGCTGGGTTCGGTCGCTGGAGAGTTCGACTGGGGCTCGGTCGCTGGGGAGTTCGGCTAGTTGAAGGGGTTCGGTCGCTGAGGAGTTCGGCCGGTTGAAGGAGTTCGGCTAAGGCTCGTCTGCTGGAGCTCTTCCGTAACTGCCGGTTGCATTAGGCTGATCATCAGACTGAACTTCGGTAGGAGCGAGGTTTATCTCCAACAACCTCCAAAAGTTTGGAGAAAGTATGAGAAAAAGTGAGGGGACGGAGGTGCGATCAGGATCGACATTTGCCGAGAGAGAAGGAGAGACATGATGGGGCGGCACCAGCGGGCGTGAAGAAGATATGAGAACATGAAGAAAAAAAAAAAATAATAATAAAATATTATTTTATAAAAAAGAAAAGAAAAGAAGAGAAGAGAAAGAGAGAATTTCTCTCTCTTTCTTTAGTGATGGTGCTGAGGATGGTAGTACCGATAGGGGTGTCAGGGGATGCGATTGGGATCGGCATTTATCAAGAGAGAAGAAGAGTAATGGTGAGGTGGTAGGGGATGGGGCAGCAAGTGTGGAGAAGGTATGAGAAGAAGAAAGGGGATGGGGGTGCGATTGAAATCGATGTTTGTCGAGAGAAAAGGAGAACCGTGGTTGGGTGATAAAAGATGCAGCTGCACCAACATGCATGTAGAAAGTATGAAAATAAAAAAATATATAAAATAAAATATTATTTTATAAAATAATAAAAAAATATTATATATATATAATAAATATATATTTAAAAAATTTAAAAAATATTTATTATAAATATTTATTATTAAAAATTTTAATAATTATATATCATAATTATCTATCCTACGTTGTTGCGTGGGTCTCCGAGTAGTTTTGGTTTAGTTCACATTGTAACATGGATTATTTTGGTTCGGTTTCTTCTTTCCCCCAACAGTTTGATTAGGTTGGTTCAGTTTCGAGCGAAGGGTTTGGATAATTCAATCCTATCCGATCTATATTATGATACACAATTTATAGTTTATAACATATACAATCTAATAGCTTATTTCGTCGTACATTTATAGGATATTTTTGGCGCAGGTTTATAGTGTATGTTTAGCTTTTGTTTTGTTGAGCAGAATGTTTGAATTTACTTGCTGCAATGACATGCTATGTCCAAATTCCTTTTATAAATTATTACTATTGAGTAGATTATTTGTTGGTGCAAAATTATCCACTATCTGCTCTTCGTGCAGTTTTTAATAAAATCAATAAACCATTGTGCCATAATTTATTTCTAAAATATTTTGATAATTTAAAGAGCGATCGGCACCAGTCAAATTTTGGTTGTGCCCACTTTTAATTTTAAAATTTGAAAACCAATTAGGATCGACCTAATGTCCGGTACTCGCCATCGTTTATCTTGCCTCATGTCCAATTTATTACATGAAGTAGGCTTTTAAATGACCGATCCTGTGACGATGCAAATTATATTATTTAAAGATAAACTTTCGACTTGATTGAATAGCATGAATTATAATATTTTTTGTTAATTAAATAATAATCTTTATATTCAATAAATCAAGTAAAATTGAAAAACCATCAGAAGCTCCAAAATGTATAGATTCAATACTTGCTTTTCTATTCTATGCTTGATTGCTTGCGTATACGCATCTGACATGCAGAACATTGTTAGTGCAATGTAAAAGTCCAAATATCTAATAGATATGAATTGTGCGTGGAGTTCCTCATAAGCATTGAATAGTGATCTTGAAAATAAGATTGCTACTTTTATTCTTAGTTGTAATAATTGTCATTATAATAATTATTAATTATTTTAATATAAACATTCTCAAAATCATATCTTGTATGATAAATAGTAGTTACAACTATTCAATTGCTCCGTTATAAATACTACTCTTAAATATTAGTGGTTGGAGTCTTTGCTCATCCTGGTATAAATGGCCAAACTATTCTAGATTAGTTCAAATAAAGGCTCTTAACAGATAATAAAATATATGATAAATGTTATATCAAATGTCTATAAAGATTCAAAAATATATATATATAAAGAGAGAGAGAGAGAGAGAAAGAGAGAGAGAGAGAGATTGGGCTCAGGTTGATCGGATCCCAGTCTATATTCAGTCGGATTCCTGACCGTTGGATCGACGAGCATCTTCAAAAGATCTTTAAAAGCAAACAGAGAATTTTTCTCACCAGATCTGACGTGTTATAAAAAAAAAAAAAACAGAGAGAGAGACACGATGGAGAGAAAGCGCGTCATATGGACGCGACGCCTCTCATTCGAATCTCTCTCCCTCGCTAGTTAAAGTTCCTTTTCTCTTAGAATAAATACTAACTTCTACTGAAATAAATACAAACCATCATAGAATAAATATAAATACTAAATAATAAAAATAAATTGATTTCGAATAAACACAAACTGGGATTCATAAAGGCGTCTTCAATTCTCCATGAAGGCGCCTTTATGAAGAGTGAAGGCATGCCATCCAAGGCCAAATAAATATAACCTATCTTAAAATAGATACAAACCCCGCAGAATAAACATAAATAGCGTATAATAAACATAAAATAAACATAAATTTCATAGAATAAATATAAACTCGAATTCATAAGTTGGATGATCTCAGGTCCGGTCCGATAAATACTAACTAAAAATAATAAATACTAATTCTTGCTGAAATAAACATAAACCATCCTAGGATAAATATAAACACTAAATAATAAATCATCCTGGTTGAAAGCTTGATGAACCTCCTTGAAGCCATATTGAACACTCCATGAAGATGCCTTCGCGAAGCCTGAAGGCGTCTTCATGCTCCCTAAAGGTGCCTACAAGGAGCATGAAGACATCTTCATGCTTCGTAAAGGCGCCTTCAAGGAGCATGAAGGCGCCTTCATGCTTCATGAAAGTGCCTTCAGGGTGCTTCGTACATCCATCCCATGAGCCCGTTTAATGTATTTTCTTTTTCTTATTAAAGAATGTCAGATTAGCTAACGGGCATGAGAAATCCTTCATTTACTTTTAGAGGCATTTTGGAGATGTGCACTGATCTAACGATCAAATATTCGAACGAATTTAAACTGAATTCTAGTCAATCGGAGCCCAGTCTATCTTTATATATTATAATTATTTAAATATTACCCAAGTCAATGCCCTTATTATACCCATCCATTTATTTCATTCATAACTAGAATATTTCTAACAAAAGTTTTTCTCTTCAAAAATAAGAAATCTAGAATGATTTTGACATCACAAATGTTTATTGGGTTGGTCTTTGGCTAATGTGATAGACTTAATCTACCTAATAACTTCTTCTATTAAGAATGCCAATTAGAAAGAGTCCAAATCTATGGAAAAGGAATATAAAATAAAGCTTTTAAAATATCAATTGATGGATTTTTTTTTTTCTAAATGAATGGTAAATGGCACAACCAATATAAACCATTTTTAGGAATGCTAATAGCTGAATTTTTTTCTTAAATTAATAAATTACATGAAATTACTTAAATAATCCAAGAAATATCCTTATTATACCCATCCTTTTTTTCCATTCATAACTAAAATTTTTCTGCTATAAAATATTTTATTTTATATCAATTAAATAACAATTTTTAAGCAAATATAGAAATCGATGCTAGTAAAATAAATTTATTAGCAACACATCATACAAAATAAAAAAAGAAAAGAATTTGCTCTGTACCAACATAACCATCCTTTTCTTTTTATTTGGGCTATCATTTATATATTAAATAATATTTTAGATAATTAATGTATAAATTAGATGCCATTATTTTAAAAAAAACATCAACGTAAGGTAAAAATATTGCATTGCCACTCTCACCTTCCCAACAACTTCTATTCTCTCTCCTTTAAAAAAAAAATAGAGAGAGAGAAAGTGGCATGCCAGCATCTAAGTGAGGAGAGAGCCCATCGCTCTTAACTCCTAAAATTTTATTGTGACCTTGAACATCTTCTCTTTATTATTTTTCATAAGCCAAAAATTTATTAATAAAGTAATTATTGGAGAAAATTCAATAAAAAAATTAAAATTTTTCTAAAATTCCATCCATAATAATTTTAATCTTGCCTTTTAATTTTACTATTTAAATATTTTTGGTGTCATTAATCTCTTTGTTGAGACAATCAAATCCACTCTCCTTCGATTTGGTCTTAGTATCCTGACTTACAGTCGGTCATAGCACCCCGGCTTATAGCCGATCATCTCGATCATGAGTTGGGAATAAAAGTTAGAACATTCGGTTGACTGCCAACTGACTTAAAAGTTTCGACATCAGACTCTCTATCTACATCAGAAAACATATGATCGATTGTCAACTAGTAAATCGCTTTGCTATCAATAATGTCCGACCAACTTATCTGACAAATATAGCATAATAACTTGATCAACAATATAACCACTGACTAGTTGGTATACTATAGTTGCTAACTGATGGTCAGTCGGTATGCGATAATCTCATTGACAGGATATTCGATAGTTGCACCGATCTCCAGTCGAAGCATCAAGAACCGTCAACATAGTAAGCGCATAACGGCCATATCCATGATCATTCATGGGCAATAACTACCTTTCGTGGGCATTAACCGCCCACCCACAACCATAGTATCGGAATAAGTGTGATCCATATATTCTCAACTATCACAAATAGTTATCGATGACTGGTCTATAAAAGGAAGATAAAGGAATAGGAAAGAGGCCTATTCTAGGAGCAAAAAAACTATCACTTTAATTTCTCAAATATCTTGTTCAACTAATCCACTAACTTAAGCATTGGAGGATCCTCGTCGGACACAACTTCGGTCAGTGAGGACTTCATTTTGTAGGTACTTTTCTCCAACAACAGGCACAGTAGGAGATTGGCCATAATAGATTGGCATATCAGAAAAGGAGCTAGAATACACAATTATTTAGTAATTATAATGAAAACCAGAGCACATAATCTCTCTGTTGATTCTGCCAGACAACCTTTCTATCGGGAAGATCATCCACCACCATCGGTAGAGCCTAGCGCATCACGTCCAATCATTACAATAGATGCTTAATAATTCGCTATCCTAGTGCAACAGGTGACCACACTGATGGAGGTAGTCTACAACCTTCAACAACAACAGCAACAATAATAGTAGCAACTAGCGCTGGAAGAATTAGCGTCGTATAAAGTGCCATCAAGGCATAGCCATCGCATTTTGCGATGATCACTTTCTCCATCCCCAGAACATTGATATGCTCGACGGTCTCATGTCGAGCCCACACCATCACAGCATTCCCATTGTGCCAGTCGATGGAAGCGATGGTCTCCTTCCCTCCGTTGTGATGAGAAGCAGGAAAAGCTGTCGTGCTCATCCTAACAGTCTTCATCCTCCAGCTCTTCAAGGGATGATTCAACCCCAGAAGTCTCCCAACGACATCGATTTGATGACTATGAGTGCAAGCTCAAAGAGATGGATTATTAACTCGCCTAGATACAAGTGGATAGCCATGGAATTTTTGACAAGCTCAACATCTACTTGACGCCACCTTTCATCTAGCGCATCATCGACAAACCCATCCTGGCTTATTTCAAGATGCTGCAACTAGAGCCATATGATGTCTCCACCGATCCCATCGACCATTTAGAGAGTTATAAAACTCTTATGATGATTTAGGAGGCATCCAACTCCCTTTTATGCATGGCCTTTTCGATGACTCTTCAGAAGGCAGCCCGAGCATGGTACTTGGAACTTGGTTCGAGGAGTATTAGCTCCTTTGACCAAATGAGTGATCAATTTATGGCACATTTCCACACCAGCAAGATGTCGTGCACTTCTGCCAGCCTCTTCTCTATCAAGCAACGAGAAGGAGAATCTTTGAAGGATTACGTGGAGCATTTTAATAACGTCATATTGAAAGTCTATGACCTGAACTAGAATATGGCTATGGCAGCCGTGGTCCAGGGTTTGCGCAGCTCATGCTTCACCTACTCTCTGGACAAGACGGCTCCTAAGTTGATGACCGACTTTCTTGTCAAGGCATATAAATATATCCATGCTGAAGAAGTTGCTGCTATCCGATGAGATAGAGAGGGTAGAAGAGCTTCGAAAAAAGAAGAAGAGTAGAAAGGTCCAAGTCCAGGACGATCCGTTAAGGAGCCTTCTCGACAACAGTCAATATCTAGATCAAGGAGTTCGAACTAAAAATATGATAACTATATTCCGCTCGTGGCTCCTCGATCTCAAATCCTCATGGAGATCAAGAAGGAAGAAAATGTGAGGTGGCCCCAACCAATGTGAGCTCCATCAACTTCTCACAATAAGAAGAAATATTATCGATTTCAATACAACCATGGACACTACACCGACGACTACATCCAACTGAAGGATAAAATCAAGAACCTTATCCATAGAGGGTTTCTTGAAAAATACGTCTAGGGTTGGTGGCCTGAAGTTGTTGTAGAACAACCCTTGCAACCAACTGAAGAAACCTCCAATCGACCGACTATAGGGGTAATCAATATGATTTTAGGCCAACAAAGAAGCAGGAGGCGGACACCAAAGAGGAGTTGTCCAAGAAATGATGACACGACATAATAATCTCCTCTTCAAAAGAAGATGTTCGAGGTGTACAAATTCCTCATGATGATGTTGTTGTCGTCTCGATGATAATAGCAAATTATGATATAAAAAAAATACTTATAGATAATAGAAGTTCTACTAATATTTTATTTTATTTTGCTTACTCGCAAATATATCTATCTCCTGACCGACTTCGGAGTGTTTCTACATCCTTAGTCGGATTCACAGGAGATTCAATAAATATAGAGAGCAAAATCACTCTCCCTCTTGCCGGCACTAATCCACTACAAAGCACTATTCTCCTGAATTTCATGATTGTCCGAGTTCTTTTGGCATATAATGCCATACTTGGATGATCGGACTCAATGCATTAAAGGCGATGGTGTCAACATATCATTTATTAGTTTGATTCCTAGTAGGAAAAGTGATCGGAGAAATGCGGGGAGATCAACAACTGACTTGACATTGTTTCATGATATCGACAAACATCAATAAAGCGACACAAGACCCTATCTCAGTTGACAAGTTAGACCAAAGAGATAGTGAAGAAAGAGGTGAGCCGGACGAGCAACTGGTCTTGGTGCCACTAAGAGAAGATAATATGACAAAGAGTATTCGAATCAGATCACTTTTATCCAACTCGATGCGAAGGTTGCTACTCAGTTTGCTAAGCAAAAATGCCGACATCATTGCTTGGTCAGCAGCAAACATGCTAGGGATTCGTCTAGATGTAATAACTCATCGACTGAATATTGATCTAAATTACAAACTGATGAGACAAAAGAAGAGAAGCTTTGCCCTTGAGAGAAAAAGTCATTGACGAATAGAAGTCGACAAGCTTCTTGCAGCAACTTCATTCGAGAAGCCCGTTATCCCGACTGACTCGCCAATATCGTGATGGTAAAGAAAGCCAATGAAAAGTGGCAAATCTGTATTGACTATACCAATTTAAATAAAACTTATTCAAAGGATAGCTTTCCACTACCAAAGATTAATCAATTAGTCGATATGACGTTACTAAGTTTCATGGATACTTTCTCGGACTACAACCAGATCCGAATGATGCCCGAAGATGAAGAAAAAATTATCTTCATGATGGACAAATGTATTTATTATTATAAAGTAATACCTTTTGATTTAAAGAATGCTGGAGCAACATATCAATGATTAGTTAATAAGGTTTTCAAGGATCAAATTGGAATTAACATAGAAGTCTATATCGATGACATATTTATGAGAAGTGCTGATGAGTAGGATCACATCAGTGACCTGGCAGAGGCATTCAACACGCTTAGATAGCATCAAATGTAACTGAATCCGACTAAATGCTCTTTTAGCATAATAGCTGAGAAGTTCCTTGGGTTTCTTATATCGCAACAAGGAATCGAAGCTAATCCGCTAAAAATAAAAGCCATTCTTGATATGAAGCATCCTAGCTCTAAGAAAGAGATACAACAGCTCAACGAAAGAATTGCCGTACTTAGTTGATTCATCTAAAAGTCGACAGACAAGTATCTTCCTTTCTTCAAGATCCTGTGACAGACAAAAAAATTTTCATGGTCGAATGAATGTCGACAGACATTCGATCATCTAAAAAGGTATTTAACATCTCCTCTTTTGCTTTTAAAACCAAAAGAAGGAGAGATATTGTATCTCTACTTGGCTACATCTTCGGAAGTAGTTAGTTTGGTTCTCATCTAGGAAGATGAAAATCGAACATAAAGGCCTATCTACTACACAAGCAGAGTACTATATGATGCCGAGACTAGGTATTTCAAAGCAAAAAAATTGACCTATGCTCTAGTTATATCGACGCAATGACTCTGACCTGACTTCTAGATTCATACAATAGTTGTTTTGACCGATCAGCCTTTAAAAATAATTTTGCAGCAACCAAATACCTTTGGTCGGATGGTGAAGTGGGCGATCAAGCTCAGCGAGTTTGATATACAATATTGCCCATGACCATCGGTGAAGGCTTAAGTATTAACCGACTTTATCATTGAATGTACTATACCCGACGACAAACTTGAGCATGAACCCGATGGAGAGTCAGGACAAGTTAAAAATTTTGAGGCCGAACCTAAATCGGCATGGATACTTCATGTAAATAGAATATCCAATGCCTTAGGGAGAGGAGTCAGCCTTATCCTCAACATGCGGTTTTATAAAAAAAAAATTACATTTCCAACCTACAATTTTATTTTTTAATTTGAGAGGCCATATCAGCCTGAAATTGCATGTATAGCATGCGATTTCGCCATCTCACGTCCCCATCAATCCAATTACTATATTTTAGAAAATAAATTAAAAAATAGAATAGTTTTAGAAATAAATATTAAAAATAATATTAAAAAAAATCCTCCAATGGGCATGGTGCCGCCATATGCCTAAGTTTGTCTGCAAGTTTTAGGTGCCTCAACACAACATAAAATATTTTCAACATACATAAGCAACAAATTTTTTAATAAATAATAAATAACTAAATTAAATTTAGAGGTTATAAATTTAAAATTATAATTTTACTTTTTATGAATTTGATTTTTAATTAAAATATATTTATTCGAAAGATCGATGGTGGCTAATGAGAAAGTTCAAAACTGAAAAAAAAATTAGTGACAAAATAAAGAAAAGCATGAATTAGAAAAGTTCTTCTCGAAATATATATTTTATTGTGCAGTTTAAACATCCAATTTATAAGATCATAAATAGTAGTTTCAAAAATATGAAATATCATGTTTTTCCTGTGCATCCAAAAGTATTCCAACGAAATCCTCTTATTTTGTTGGGGTCTTCTGCATTATTAAAGTATATATGCTTTATCTAAAGCTGATTGGCGTCAAGTTAGATGAACCCAAACGAACATAACCAATTTTAAGTCTATCATGTCCCATGAACTTGGTAACTTCCTTCAATTGATTCACACTTGACTATGGTGGCTCAAAGGATCCCTCAATCCAGTGCCCTTCCAAAGGATAGGGTTGTATCTTTCATGCAAAAGAAGGATTCTCCATCCTTCGTATGAATCCACTCTTGAATTGTACAATAACCGTTCCATGCAGCTTGAAAAAAAAAAGGGATTTTCAAAGTACTTTGAGATATGTACAGCATGGATCTAATGGTTGACATCACGCAAGAGGATTAATTATTGTTTTTGCATGAAAGATACAACCCAAATCCCTTGCCAAAGCCCATTACCTACTGTATAAGAAAGCAAGCTTAGGACCCAGCCTCAAGCATGGCTAGACGACATCTTAGTCCTTAAAATTAAGCCCAATCCTATCTCTAGAGGCATAAAAGGCCCAAAAACCCTCCTAGACAGGCATCTCATTGTCTATAAGGTTAACGATGCAGAGATTTTTGTGCAATCAGTAATCATTGATTCGGAACCTATCAATCTCAATCATTAAAGCAATGATAAGAAAACTCATTGCTTGTTTGGGCATCATTAAACATTTTAGCTCCAAGGTATCCATGGACCCAACATTCACCAATTTGATGCAAGATTGCTATGATGCAGTATTGTCACGGCACATGAAATGCTTCTTACGTTGCAGTAAATGGCCAGTAACTAAAACTGATCACTTGCCATACTATTCCAAAGCATTTCATGGAAAATTTAGAAATCCTACAACTTACAGTAGCTTTAATCATCCTCTGTTTCGTTCGAGTTCCTCTCCAACTCTGTATTTGAAATCAACGCCCACATGGATATTCCAACTTTTTTGTGCTCTGTTTTTGATGGCATCTCTCTCATTTACTACTTAGAGACATTCTTTAACTTGTATTCTTGTAAAATCTATGGAGCTCAAATAAGAAAGATAGTAATATTTAACAGCAAATATTACCTCAAAAACTCAAGAAAATGACATCTCACCCTTCACCTTCCTACGTTAGCATTTAGCAATATCCACTTATGTGTCAAACCTTGTCGAAGGAAACAAATGACAGCAAGCCATTTCGGAGAATAGTGTGATATGAGAACTAACATTTAAGTTCAAAGATATGCTGTTAAGTTCAGCTAACTTCGATACAGATTAATGCATGTTAGAAAAAAAAACAAAAAAACAATAATAAGAAAACTGCAAAAATAAATATTACATATAAAAGAGGAAAGAAGAAGAAGAAGAGGGGGGAGGAAAATGAATTAAAATAGAATATATCTTTTCTTTTTTGAGAAGAATGATTATCATTTATGGATCATTCATTTTCATAAATACTTTATGAAAGTAATATAATATTTTTTGGTTGCGAACAAGTTGGCCAGTGAAGCACTCATGAATTCATTTTGTTTTTTTTGACAAAATTGAGTTGGAGATTTTGCGACAAGCATTTTAAGTTCTTAACCTTTGAAACTACCGACTTTTTATCACGAATCTTTGGAACTGCCGGTTTTTTATCATACATACCCGGTAACCAATAGCCCGGCATCAAGTCCCTTTCAACTCGCTCCTCCTCGCCACATCTCACACACAAAGCATGAGACAACTTCACACGAAGCGCCTTGCAAACTGAACTGATTGCAGCATTGGGATGGTTGAACTAGGCTTTCACTCTTTTAATGTTGCAACTTGCAATAAGGATATTAATGATTAACCTTAATTAACACCCTCATTCCTCTTTTGTTTCTCCTCAAAAATCTTCAGAATTTTTAGCAATTTCTAATGTCGGGAGAGTTTCTATTATAGTATTCAACCTCCCAAACAATCTCTTTCAGGCTTCTCAGAACAATCAAGCCAAAGACCTAGATATGATGCTATAAATCCCTTTCTTAAAGCCATGTTGTTGCTCTAAGGCTCAACCAAGTCCATGCTCTTCCATCTTGCCTTCATTTCTTGATCATAATATTTGGACATAATGTTTATGATCCGTGGATTCATGAAGACAGCCAGTGAAAGGCTGCCGCAGTCTGAGAAGAAACCACGAGGGCGACCATCGCAAGGGAAAGCCATAGTCGTACTCTGCATGGCGAGCTTCTTCGTGGGCTTGCTCTTTAGCAATCGAATGGGGGTCCTGCCACTGGAGACTCGAGAGCAAAGTACTTCTATCAATCGACAGTCGAAAATCTCTCTCACAGCGCATGATAAGCATGTAAGTTTTCTACTAGTTCAATGCATTGCTGTAAAAGATTCATGCTTATCATAATTAAATCACTCCAATATATTTGTAGAGGCTTGGTGAGGGCAATACAAAAGATATCATGGGAGAAGTCTCCAAGACTCATCAAGCAATTCAGTAAGTTTAAGCTCTTCTTAATTTATAGTTACGAGTTCATTCAAACATGCATCTTGTTTCCAGGCATGATTGTTTCAATTCAGACACTCAGATTTTTATCTTTCTCGTTCCAATTTCCTGTAAATATTTTTAGGTCCTTGGACAAAACGATCTCTACATTGGAGATGGAACTGGCAGTAGCTCGAGCAAACCAAAATGGAGGCCAGGCTACACCTGGAGGAGCTGCAATGGGGTCTAATAAGGGACTTCAGAAGGCATTTGTAGTGATTGGGATCAACACCGCATTTAGCAGCAAGAAGAGGCGTGACTCAATCAGAGAAACTTGGATGCCTAGAGGTCCTTATTGTTCCTAACCTCCTATAATTTAAGAAAAGTATCAGTCCCTCTGAAGTTGCACCATACCAGCCTTATAGTGCCCATATTTTTATGGTGCAATTAGTAAAATGGAGCATGGTAGTCACTAATAATCTTTGCAATTAACCTTTGTTTAGGATCCAAACTCGAGAGATTGGAGAAGGAGAAAGGGATCGTCATACGATTTGTGATCGGTCGCAGTGCCACACGTGGAGGAGTTCTCGATCATGCAATCGATGCAGAAGATGCAGAGACTAAGGACTTCCTAAGGCTTGAGCATGTGGAAGGGTACCATGAGCTTTCATCCAAGACAAGGGTATACTTCGCCACGGTAGTATCCTTATGGGATGCTGATTTCTATGTTAAGGTTGATGATGATGTGCATGTTAATCTTGGTAAGCCTTTTGATTCATTGTTCTTGCTATTTTTTTATGCATTATTTTGGTGCAAAATTCGTAAGCAAAGAAGGCAGTTGAGTTCTCCACTGGAGGACAGCTGTAGAAACACATAAGAAAGATGGAATAGACTAGCAAAGATATTGATTAGAACTCCCAAATTTTCCTACTTTATTAGCAATAGTATATATATGTAAGACTAGATGAATTATATAGCCAGCCAAAGAATGGACTTTAGTACCATTGTAAGATTGATCTAAATGTCACGGGCTTGAAACATAAAAATAGCCTCTCTACATATAAAAATAAAACTGTATGCATCCATCCCTCCCCGATTCTCTAGTATGAGCCTCTTATACCGAGATATCCTTCTATCTTTTCTGAGTTATTATTCGAAAAATATAGCCATAGTCAAATGTAAGGACCATGGACCAGCCTCGCCTTCCGAACCCCAATCAAGCTTAGCTTGGCACAACAATCATATCCAGGACAAACTATAGAGACAATATGTAGTCCTAGAAATTTTTGTTAATTGAAAAGAAAGGTTTCCAAGCTCAGCACTTGCTTGTACAAATGCAAAAACAATGAGGACTAAGAGTAATCTTAAAAAAAAGAAGAAGATATATATATATATATATTTGAAGTAGACCTCCTTAACAACACTCTGCCTTTGCATCCTATCGTTGGGCTGTCAATAGAAGAGATCCCAAAACCCCTCTCTTTTTTTTATCAATATCTCTCAATCATCATCAAATATTGCAGGCATGCTCGCAACTACACTGACTCGTTATCGAGCTAAACCAAGAATTTACATTGGCTGCATGAAATCTGGACCAGTCCTTTCACAGAAGTAAGTATCTAGGATCTATCAACGCAAGCACATACTGTTATACTCTTATATGTGGTAAGAAGATTTTCTTAATCTTTTACTTACTTGCAGAGGAGTGAAATACCATGAACCAGAATCTTGGAAATTTGGAGAAGAGGGAAATAAATACTTTAGACATGCCACTGGCCAAATTTATGCCATCTCTAAAGATCTTGCTACGTATATCTCCATAAATGCGTGAGTACGCATACTTTTCCTCTCTTGTTGTAACATAACTAAGTATATGTATACAAAAGCTAGATAGTGATACGTTTTGCTTCAGTAAAGAATTTGTATCAAAGCAAAACTCATTAATATTTCTGCACGTCAATTTTACTGTCTCCTCTAATTTGATATGTAAAAGTAAACAAGTAACCCGAAATATCTTTGTTAGGTTCCAATAAGCAATTTCTTAAAATCGCCAAATATAATGTATTGGATAAAACAAGATATATTGGTGGAAGAATTGATCCTCTAGTTGTAATTTTGGATTTGGGCAACCTCAAATATCTTTTTCAATGAATTGAAGTACTATAAGCATTCTACTCCTTCACATGGTTCAGGATGAAACTATGTTTCCTTTTTAGATAAAAAAAACAACTATTTGAAAAGGACCGACAGGTGAAAAGGAGATAAAACTGGTACTCAAAAGCAACAGAGGTCACCTTTTTTTTCTTATTTTCTTTTTTCCCTTGAGACCAAGGACAGGTTCCTAAGAGCTCTCCAACAGCTATGCTATGTAATGACTATGGCTGTTATTCTTTTTCCTTGGATGCATTTTGATGAACATAAATAATATTGCTTAGATAAAATTTGGGGATAAATATCAAGATGGTGAAAATATTCCATGATGGTCAAATTTACCCTTGTAGTACCCATTATCCTCCATTTATTTGCAATATAGACCATTTTAAACAAAAAAATAATGTATAATTAAAGTGATAGAATATATTAATTATCAAATAGAGATTATATTTAACCATGTTTTTTGAAGTGGACAATTTGCCTTTTGAACATTATTTAAGATAATATTAAAAATACCTAAAAAAGATAACTAATATAGCATTAGTATATTCCTATTAATATGACAACATTAATATAATTAAGGATATTATCTTAATATTTATGTCCTAATATAATATTAACAATAATAATATATCATATTATAATTATATAATATCATATTGTACATCAATATATTAATATCTTCTTATAAAAATAATAATAAATTAGTATATTCAAAGAAGAAAGAGCCAAGGACAATTTGGCCATTTTTTAAATTAACTTTCTCTCATCTTTTCTATATTGCCTTGCTTAATGCAAAGTTTTTTCCTTCTCCTTGTATAAATCCATCCTAGACTTAGTTTGACCAAATTTTTGGGGATGGAAGCTAAAGCAAGATAAATGCTTCATTTGGGCCTTCTCCCAAGATAGGCAAATATAACCTGCCTTGTCCCAGTTCCAAAATTGCCCTAAGGATTTCTAAGACTTTTTAAGTCTTGACCCACGTATAGAGAAAATAAAAGATCACATCCTAACTTATTCTCTTTACCCAACAACCAATACTCAAATATATAATCCTATCAAGCTAGCACCACCATCCACTGCCTTAACCTGCAGCTAGTGTATACTCTTTTTGACCAAGTCCTAATTTGTAGGCTTCATTAGTATAACTCGAGACTAGCCATTAGAACTCATTTAAAATCAAAACTATTTGACAGTTGCAAACACCCACTTGGGTAAACTCTTATTCCCTCTATAAGTTCTTCTTAAGAAATACAGTAGGTTCCCTACCATAGGTTTTGAACCCACGTCCTATAAAACTCCCTCTTTTTCAAAGAGTGTTGCGGAGCAACTAAACTCTAATTGGTTCGCCACACTATAAATTTTTTTTGACAAAACGCTCCTGGCATAATTTAAATAAATGTAACCTCTTAAATAAGTTCCAAAGTCCTAAATCAAAATCAAAAACTAAAAAATTCTTTAATATCGTTGTTATTTTTGCAATTTCATTTCCCTACAAAGAAATGAAATACCTAATGAAGATTGATGTTGGAGATGACATTTGCACAAACCTGATACCAGTACTTGATTTTATTTTTCAGTTTTTGGAGAGTAATATATTTTTGGCACCATCATACATGCATTTCAAACTAGTTAGTTTTCTTCTTGAGTTTTTGAAAATAAAAAAATAGAAAACAAAGCTAATACCAAACAAGCACAAAATATTTCATTCTACTTAAATAACCATGTCCTACTTAAAATATGAAACACGGTGACAAAGATTAGTTGTCAGAGCCTAAAATTGCCTTCTTTTTTTGAGAGGAGAGGGAGGTATTGTGGTGGCTCGCAATTTTACTTAATAGGGTTAGCCAGAAGTTGTATTTTGAGATCCTGGGCACAAGATTTTTATGGTGGACAATCAAGATGGGATTAAACACGCACCCATATGAGTCTCCACGTACTCCCCCTTTCACTCTCACATGGGTTCTCCCATGCTACCCCAAGTTAAGCCACGCACCCTAACATGTAAGGATTTAAATCTAATTAAATGTAATCATAAATACTGCAATGTTCTCTAAGCCTACATGGCTATGGGCTAGGTACACTTTGATCCTGTCTATAATGATTCAAGATCCCACCTAAAAGGGAGTAGCCAGAAGTTAGCCTTATACATATATCTAAGGTCTTTTCATGGTAACTAATGGGGCTAAACACCCACTCTCATAGGGGTCAACTTTATACCTCGATCGTAATATCCAAGCGATATTCCAACCATAACTCAAAATAATCATAATCTAAGTAGCCTAGGCACAATGGAAAGAATAGCTTGATCTTGGCATTAGACTCGTAGTGATGTTCAACACCATCTCTTATTGTGAAGTCCACACTCATGATTTATAGTGGATGATGACTTTAATTCAGTAATTCTTTGCCATATTTGATCTAATTCAATCAAGTTTATGACCTTGATTTGTTACAAGCAAGCTTGTCCTTTCTCAAAACATCATAGTTAATTCAAACAAGCATGCCCCTTTCTCAAAAAAGACTTTCAACCTCAAGTAACTATTAAAATACCACAAAGGCAAGCATATGATAAAGTAAAGAGTTATCTCATAAAATAAATAGAATAGATGGTTCACATACCATTGTTCTTACTATCAAAGTAGTAAATCACCTTTTTCTAGTGCTATAATCCATTTGATAAAATTGAACAATTAGATTATAAAATATATTATAGATGAATATAAAATTAACAACCATTTAATTAAAGCTATAGCTTATGTAGTATTTGTGAATACAAAAAGCATCAACAAAAATTTTGATCATCATAACCCCTTCTCTACCCTAGCAATCTTGCATGAAATATTTCCTAGTATAGTATAGTTGATGAGGTCATACCTAAATGTGAAAAGTCTATTGCTTTCAAGATAATCACTATCTAACCAAAAAATCTACTGATCATAAGCTAAAAAGCTATTTACTAGCACATTCTATAGAGAACAAGTCCGTCCCCTTAGCTCTATGTTAAAATACTAACATCCATCCCTTCATTTGATACACATTTGATATCCGTTGATTTAAAACTATATTTATTTTAACCTCCTGTATTTGAACTATTTATGTATTTTAGTGTCCATTGAATAAACTCTTGCAAATGACTCATATTCAGAAGTTAACATACCATGAAATTGAAAAAACATGATAACATATTAAAATGATCATATCCTAGATGTCCAGATGAAAATATTTTTTTTTAATATTTAATTTGTAAGGATGGTATAATTGATTTGATAATTGAGTAGAAAGATATAGAAACAAATTATAAGACAAATTCTGCAAAGCTTAGATTCATATAAAAGATGATGTTTCATATTTGCATGTATTACTAATTGATTTAAACTTTACAGACCGATATTGCATAGATATGCAAATGAAGATGTATCTCTAGGCTCATGGTTGATTGGTCTAGAAGTCGAGCATATTGATGATCGAGTGATGTGTTGTGGAACACCTCCAGGTATATTTAATAAGCAATTTTAGTTTTTAAGCTTGATTATGACTTTTTCTTTGAATATGTATAAGAAGTTGACTATTAAAAAAAGAAAAGAAATAAAAGAAAACATCATTATAATGCATTCACAAGCATATGACAAGAATAATGTACTATAATTTGGAAATTTATATTATGGATATTAACTTTATTTTTGTAGCTTTTAATTGGATACCTAATTGTAATAGCATATCAAATAATATTTTCTTTTATAATTTATACACTAGTTCAATATAGCTTAACTATATAATTTATTTAATTTACTTAACCATTATAGCTAAAAGCTAGATAAATTTGTATTTATATTTTACTTTTAGTTTCATCTAGTTTCTCTAATTGAGACTAGTTTTTATCTAGTATTTTAACTTAAATACTTGTTGATATAGGGTTAGCATCCTAAATTGATTTGTTATCGGTTTTATTTATAATCATGAAATAAAATGATAGATCTATCACTTTATTATCAAAAATAAAACTGGCATATTTAAGATAATTGTTTGCCTAATTACCTTGCCATGTATAGATATGGTATCAAATTATTGATCAAAAATTTGAATTTCAGATGTAACAACTGTAGAGTTAAAAAATATTACCTTTCAATAAAAGTTAAAAAAATATTTAATTTGAAGCATGCATTACAATTTTATTTATATTTCTTCATTAGAGAATTATTTAATTCTCATAATTTATGTGTATTTATATATACTTATCATTCATGATAGATTGCGAGTGGAAGATGCAAGCCGGAAATGTTTGTGTAGCATCATTTGACTGGTCATGTAGTGGGATATGCAAGTCAGTGGAGAAGATGAAAGATGTTCACAATACATGTGGAGAAGGAGAAGGGGCAATTTGGAATGTTGCATTTTAGTTGAGTTAATGCATTTGTTTGTTGTATCCATGGAATGAAAAAATAAATGCAACACATAAATACTTACCTTTTTTATTTGGATAGAAAAAAATAACGTAACTTGGAAGAAGGGTGATCTTAATGGCATAATGACATGCTTTAATGTAAGGGTTAAATTTAGTATTTTGCCTTTAAATAATGCTTAGTATCAATCATTAAGAAAGCCTACTAATGATAGATCAGAAGAAAGAAGGTCATTTTCATGTTCTCCAGATGCTTAAAGATTTTTTTTATCATATCTTATCAATTGGCATTGACATGACATAATTTATTCATTACATATCAAGCAATCAATAATATGAAAGCTTAACTTATGAAATAATCTTCTATAATATTGTGCTATTTTTTGTCATATTTTGTCTTCATAACTATTAGCTATTAAACTAGCCTAAATTTTTAAAATATAATGGCAAGACTTAAGATATGCCAATCTTAATAAAGGTATCCGCTTTTGATTGACATTTACAAAAGATGTTACAATCACTTATCTAAAATTTAAAAATAATCTTTTCTTATATCTCACGAATGAGTAAATCCATATTAAAATATTAGAATCTCCACTTGATGTCTAAAAGAGTATAATTTGTATTATTCTATTAGCATCTTGATGACAACTTTGAAAGAATCTTAGACTTTTGAATAAAGTGAATATATAAAATAATAAGTATTATTATTGATATTGCTAAGATTAAACATGTAAAGAGTATAAAATAAATTTTTTTTTTTTTTTTTGGAACATCAGCATATATATAAGCTGGTAGTAGGTTATGACAAAGGATAAGAGTAGGTTCTTCTTTTTTATATATTGTAGTATGTCCAGTCTTATTTAAGTACCACTTGTTCCATTGATGAGATGACTTAGAACTAAATTTCTCTAAGTCAACAATAATTGGATAGGATCTTAACTCTTAAAAATTGGATATGGGATATATATAATTTAAGTAGCATTACTAAATATTTCTATCATTGCTTAAATATATTACTAACTAGATATATGTTATTTTTGTTATTCAAACATGTCTACTAAAATTTCATAAACATTTTTCTTAGAGAAATAAAGGGTGACCCACCAATATAGGTCTAATTTAGAGATCTATCATTTAAGTATTTATACCACATTCATACCATTGGTTATAATATAAAGAATGATGAATAGCAAATCTCAAAAGACCATCCACCATAGATCGGATAATAGTAGATCTTTAGAAGGAATATTTTTTGCATACCGAAGGAAGAATATCAACCTTCTATCAAATACCAAAGTATAAATCAAGAACATAACCAGTAGACCAAATTACTTGGCCAGTAGGCCAAAATACATTCTAGTGTGCTAAGTTATGCTCTGTTAGCTGGCTAAAATACTTGAATAACATAATCAAATATATAGTTACTAGGCCGATTACTATTAGAAAAAGGCTAATCTTAGACTAAGTATCAAAAAAGTAGGACAAAATATCAAGAATGTAGGTCAATACAATATTAGTATAGACTAGCACACTAAGAGGGCAAGCCGATACATCTATTAGCTTAGATGCAAGCCGATATGCTAAGAGTGCAAGCCAATACGTTAAGGATGTAGGTTGATATATCGACGGTGTAGACTGATGTGTCTATCGGCTTATATGTAGTTTGATATGCTAACATTGCAAATTGATGTGCCAAAAATATAGATTGATACATTAAGAGTGCAAATTGATATACTAAGAATGTAGGCCGATATGCTTATTGATTTAGATGAAGTCGATACACTAAGAGTATAGATCAATATGCTAAGAGTGCAATATGAGTAACTAGGATGTATACCCATAAGGCTATAGTTATCGATATATGATAAGGCCTTAATGGAGCAAAATCTTAGGATGGTGATTGGCAAATTACTATCGTGATCTATGAGGAGCAATTGTACTGCATATTATAAGTGGGAATACTAGTCCATGTGGCACACAATATAAAGAACAAGTATCCAAGAATAAATAGTTGTACTCATCCATCTATTGCTCATGTTGTGGGAGGAAGATTGTACTATACATCAAGTGTGGGAATAATGATCTACGTAGCATACCGTAATAAAGACAGGTACCAAAATAGCAATGGTTCGTATCTTTCCACTACCACAACATGAGAAGAAAAGAAGTACTACCAACTCTAATATGCAGTACAAGTATCCAAAGCTAAGTATTAGCATATATCCTATTAATTAAAAGTATTTATAAATGTCAAGTTACAACTGTAAAGAAAGGATATCTTTGAGAGCAATGAAAATTCCTTTTATTCATCTTATTCTTTACTTCAACTTACATTAGTCTCCTTTACAATAGATTTGCAGTAGTAGGTAGGATTTCGTGATCCTGAAAATTTTTGTAGTTTCAAGATAATTGAATCCAATTTTATTATTCTCAAATTCTAGTCATGGGTTGGTGGCACATCATGCAAAATCTTCTTATGCCACCATCTTCTTGGCATCTCTAACTTTGGCCAAAGAATAAGAAAAACATTAAGGCCCCATTTGGTATTAAGACTAGAAAATAAAGGATCGGTGGTTCCATTATAAGGCTCCAACTAAGGCATCTTGAACTGAGGTGGGATCTGATAGTGGAATAGATAGCAACTCAAAAAGTCAACACAAGCGAAACAAAGTAGGTAACTCACTTAGCATTTTAAGGATATAGAATCATCACCAAAGAGATGCCAAGCATGAAAACCAACTCATCCCTTTAAAGATATAGTAACACCACCTTAGAGATACAGGGTTGGACTAGTTCACCACTCAATGAAAATCTACCAAAAAAACACAGAACTAAAGAAAATTCATTCAAGATAACACTCTGATTGAGTCTGATTATAGAGATAGCTTAAATAAGAGTTCTAAGACTTGGAACATCCCTTCGAGCATAGGAAAATATAGAAATAAAATTTTCTATGTTCAAAAAAATGTTGGCTACAAATTTAGAGACAATGTTGACTAAAAATTAAATACATACAAGCTAAAAATAGCATATCAGGTGCAAAACATTTAAATAGTTATTCTTCTTTCTAGGCATCTATAAATGACATGATCTTTGACTAAGTATAAACTAGAGATTATGAACCTTCTAATGACATCCCATTTATCATGGTTATGAGGCTATAATCGGTCCAAGATAGTGTTGCAATTTGGTCCATGTCTATTAAACCTTGTTGCACTAAAATTGAATCCACTAAGACTTGTACTTGTGCTTTGTCTTGGACTTTTGTTTTAGACTCCTTTTGAGCTCCTGCATCAATATTCCTTAGTTGATGAGGACTTACTCTCGAATCCATATAGCCTTCATGTTCATAATATGGAGATAGATCTAGAATATTGAAAGTGGTTGAAGCACTATAATCTCCAGGAAGCTCTATCTTGTAAGCATTTTGTCCAATATGTTCAAGAACCTTAAATAGACCATCAGCAGTAGATACAAGCTAAAATATTTTTTGTTTGGAAACCTTTCCTTCCTTAGATGCATCCAAACGAAATCTCCTTCTTTAAATACACTTGGTATTCTATGCTTGTTGGCTTGTGCATGATACTTCTCATTATGCTTGATAATATTATCTGTAACATGCTTATGCAACTTCTTAATGAACTTTGCTCGATCTTCAGCATCTCTACTGTAGTCGTGATTAGTAGGCAATGGTGCTAAATCCAATGGACTTCTAGGATTCAAACCATATATAACTTTAAAAGAGCTACAACCAATGGTTTGGCTAATGGATCGATTATAAATAAATTCTGCATGTGCTAATAGCAAATCCCATTCTTCGATATTCTTCTTCACCAAACTTCTTAATAGATTATCCAAAGTTCTATTAACAACCTCAGTTTGCCCATAGTTTGTGGGTGACAAAAAGTGCTAAATTGGAGAGTAGTGCCAAGCTTCCTCCAAAGAGTTCTTCAAAAGTGACTCAAAAATCTAGAATCACGATCTAAAGTAATTGATCTGGATACTCCATGAAGTCTAACAACCTCTCAAAAATATAAATTAGCAACATGACATGCATCTGATAACTTGTTGCAAGTAATAAAATAAGCCATCTTAGAAAATCTATCCACCACAACTAGAACAGAATTCTTGTTTCTTTGTGTTTGTGGTAACTCCAATACAAAATCCATGCTAACATCTTTCCATAAAAAAGTTGAAACTAAAAATAGTGTATATAAACCCGTATTAGGCCCATGCTTCTTTGCCTCATGACAAATCACACAACAATCAATAATGCACATAATGTCTCTACTTAACTTTGGCTAAAAGAATTTTGTTTGTACAAAAGCCAAAGTTTTGTCCCTTCCAAAGCATCTAGCAAGGCCTTCACCATGAGCCTCTCTTATGATTGCATCTTATAAAGAACTTCAACGAATGCACAATCTTGAAAAGAAAACTATCTTACTAAAAATGGTGATCAACTGATCTTTTAGAACAAACTAACCAAATAGAACCAAAAGCAGGATCACTTCATACAAGCTCTTTACTACATCAAACCAATCATATTTGCCTCCATATATCGAATTCAGCAAGGAATTCCTCCTACTTAAAACATCAGCCACTTGGTTAAGCTTTTTAGACTTATTCTTGATAGAATGAATAGGGTTGCAAGAACTCAACCCATTATGCGTGGCGCTTGCTTAACTTGTGTTGCCCATTTATGTACTTCAATGCCTCATAATCTGAAAACAAAATGAACTTCTTTGGAATTGTGACTCCAATAATAGAGAGCTCTAATGATGGCGTAGAACATTTTATCATAAGTAAAGTATTTTCTTCGAGATCCACTCAATTTTTTACTAAAAAATGCAATAAGCCTGCCTTCTTGACTTAGGACACATCCAATCCCCACATTTGAAGCATCATAATCAACTTCAAATACTTTTTTAAAATCTGGAAGAACTTGCACTGGAGCTTCTATCATTTTTTTCTTTACAACCTCAAAGCTCTTTTATACAGAATCTGTCCATTTGAATGAATAACCCTTCAAGCACTCAGTTGTAGGGGCAATGAAATGCTGAAGTCTCTAATGAATCGACAATAGAATGAAACTAGCCCATGAAAGCTCTGAATATCATGAAGAAAATATTAGAAACTGGCCAGCTTGTAATGGCTTCAATCCTGCTTGGATCAATTAACCATAATTCCTATACTAAAAAAAAATATAGCCAAAAAACATAATGCTACTGGTGAAGAAATGACATTTTTTCAAGGTAATATAGAGCTTTTGATTTCTCAAAAACTAAAACACCTACCTCAAATGCTCCAAATGCTACTTAGATGATTTGCTATATACAAGAATATCATCAAAGTAAACAACAACAAAATGTTCAAGAATAGTTTGAAAACATGAGTCATGAGATGCATAAAAGTACAAAGAGCATTAATTAAAAAGTCCAAATAGTATTACCATTATACTCATAGAGTCCATGCCTAGTTTTGAAAGCTATTTTTCACTCATCTTCAGACCTTATATGAATATGATAATAACCACTCTGAAGATCAATTTTAGAGAACACCATAGCACCATGAAGTTGATCCAAAAGGTTGGGAATAGAAAATCTGTACTTGATGGTAATCTTGTTAATTTCTCTACTATCAACACATGCATCAAGAACCATCCTTTTTAGGCACCAAAAGGGTTGGAACAACACAAGAACTTATGCTTTCCCTTATCAATCCCTTAGCCATCAGCTCTTTAACTTGCCTTTGCAACTCTTTATTTTTCTATGGATTCATTCGATAGGCTGCCTTATTGGGAAGAACTAAACTTAGAACCAAATCAATACAGTGTTAAATGTCTCACATTGGTGATAAATCAAGTGGAATGTTATTAGGTATAACATCTATAAATTCTTTCAGAGAGTGCTACACTACTAGGCTAAGCACATCCGAATGAGTCTCAACTTCATCAATAAATACAAGAGCATAAATCTCACTATTCTTTATCAATTCTTTCTCACTATCAGTTCCAGAAACTAAATAAGAGCTTTTCTTCTCTTTAGAAGGTTTAGGATCAACTTTTGGTTTTAAAGGTGCTTACACCATCCTGACTTCAATTTTAACAAAAGAATAAGTATTTTTAAAACCATCATGATTAGTTCTCCTATCATACTACCATGGTCTGTCCAAAAGCAAATGATATGCATCTATAGGAACGATATTAGACAAAATAATATCTTTGTAGTTCTTTCCAATAGAAAATTGAACTAAACAACATTTGTTTACCATCAAATCGATGCCCCTGTGAAACCATTGTAGTTTGTAAGGATGAGGATGCTCTTCTGATTTCAATTTTAATTTCTTTACCATTTGAGTTGATACAACATTAACACAACTCCCACCATCAATTATAACATCATCTTCTTTACTTTAAACAGTATTTATATTCCTTCGAATAACTAAGGATTCTCTCTCATCTGCAAAGACCACTTCTTCTACATAACCTTTTCATAAGCCTCTTCTATCCTCTCCTCCACCAAAAAAAAAAAGACTATTTTATGGTTAGGATATTCAGAAGCTATATGACCAAACCCATGGCATTTAAAGCATTGCCTAGAGTTGGTTTTTGAAGCATGGGTCTGATTAGTCTTTTCCACATTTTTGTTGCCTGAAATGGCTTAGAGTTAGTGGTTTTGCTTGCTGGATCAAGCTTAACATTGGAGGTGCTTCTTCAGTTAGAAGAAAACCCTCGATTGGCAGATTTGAAGCCACTACCACATGCATCTTTCAACTGCTTCTCTACTTTAAGGGCAAGCTTGACAACATCATTGTAAGTCCAGTAAGGCTGCAACTAAACCACATCCTAATTTTAGGTCTAAACCCACCAAGATAATGAGTAATAAGCTATTCTTCAGATTCTATAATATCACATCACATCATGAGCCAATCAATTTCAACTATATATATCTCTACTAAAAGATCCTTACACTTAAAATTATGATACTCAAGGAAAGCATCCTATCAATAATTTGTTGGCAAATACTTCTTCTTGAGTTCTTTCTTTATCTTAGTCCAAGTGACTAGAAATCTTCCCATCATGAAACCTTTACTTCTTGAAATGTTCCTACCAGATTGAAGCATGCATTCCCATATTGATTGCAACTAGCTTGACCTTACAATGTTTTGGAACATCTTTGTAATAAAAAAATCCTCTCAATGGTGTTCAGCCAATAAGTGAATTCATTAGATTTCATCCTCCCTTCAAAATCTGGAATCTCTACTTTCACATTGTAGTCTTGTTGAAAATCATAGTTTATATAACTAGTGCGATAGTCACCAACACTCTCACTTGATGCATGGGTTGTTGCATGATGAAAAGGATTAACATCATTATCTTCATCCACTGAAACTTGATCTTTATGAGCATGCTGACATTGAGCATGTTCTAGGGTCTCAACGTGCTCCAAACCTAGTTGAAGTTCTTGCACTTATCTCCTTAACTCCTCCATCTTACTATCTTGTTGATTCTTCAAGGTAGCTGAAGTCTCTTCGGCAGTAGCCTTTTTATTCTTTGGAGCCCATTGAAACAAAACTTAAAACTCTAGAAATAGCCTTGTTCCAGTGCTCTGATACCAACTTGATATCGGAATAGATGGGAATTCAAAAATTCAACATACGTGAAACAAAGTAGATAGCTCACCTAGCATTCTAAGGATATAGAATCACCACCAAAGAGATGCTAGGTACGGAAACCAACTCATCACTTTAAGGATGCAGTAACACCATGTTAGAGACGCAGGATTGGGCTGGTTCATTGCTCAATAGAAATCCACTAAAGAGACATAGAACTAAAGAAAAAACTTAAAGGTTTTAATTCATTCAAGATAACACTTTGATTAAGTCTAACTATAGAAATAGCTTAAACAAGAATTCTAAGACTTGGGAACATCCCTCCAAGCATAGAAAAATGTAGAAACAAAGTTTGCTATGTTCAAAAATGATATGTACAAGTTTAGAGATGTTACCGACCAAGAATTGAATGCATTCAAGCTAAAAATAGCATATCAGGTGCAAACCATTCAAATAGTTATTCTTCTTTCTAGGCATCTGCAAGTGGCATGATCTTTGACTAAATAGAAACTAGAG
>QRFJ01000276.1:726596-755635 GCA_006176705.1 Cocos nucifera | reverse complement strand
TCTCATTAAACTAGACTTATCATAGTCATAACAATTATGACTAACCTAGTGGCATGGGTTAGCTCGGATTATTGACCACCTCAGATCAGAACTGTGAGTCAACAGATATGGCCAGGTAAGTGAGACCGGTGGAAGGAATATGCCATTAACTCGTACAAGAATGCATTCAGGTCGAGTAGCTTCCCAATTAAAAATCAGTCGGTCGTATGTGCCAAACTTACCTTAGACACCAAATTATTGAGTCAGAACCAATTGGGTTAGCCTACAATCCAGACTCTAACCTCTGAGCCTAATTAGGTCTTGCTTGATCGTGACTCGATCTTGACCCAGACTTAATCCTATTAGGCTGGTCAATTTAAGCATTGTTGATCCCATCTAACCAACTCTTGATTCGGTTTGATCAACCGCTTAGACCTAATTGAGCTACCCAAGCCCGAACCCAGTATTATGAATATGTCTTAGATCTGAAATTCTCAATTTTAGACCTAATTAATATTCCATAATCTTAATTTCTTAATTAAGTAGGGTTCATAAACAAAATATGCACAATAAATCCTAAGGATTTTCAGGATCTAGGGTTTTGCAGAAAGTAAGTTTTGGATTTCTGATTAAGGACGAACGCGCAGCACCCCTACACGTCATAAGAATGCCCCATCGAATGGAAGGAGAGGGCCTTTAAATCCTTCTTCATTCTTATGACCGGACGGCCAAGAGGAACGCCTTAATCAGGAACATGCAATACTACAAAATAGTTTTAGATCTATATCATATATCTCATATACAAATTAGATCTAATCATGGCATATTTTGCATACATCTCATGTATCAAATCATGCATATTTTTAGATCTAAATTATCTCATAATAATCTAAAAAATTAGATTTAAATTGATCTTATCAAAATAAATTCTAATCTAGATAATTATGTAGAACTATTCTACAACTAGTCTAGACATGCATCAATCATATCTCATATAATATTTAAAATTAAATAATTTTTATTTACTATTTTTTAGATATTATTATAATAATTATAATATTAAAAAATAGTAAATAAATAGATCTAAAATATGATTTAATCAAATTAAATTAAAAACATGCAAGACTATTCTATAGAACTATTCTATTTTAGAACTAGTCATGCATATTTTCTAATCTTAGATCCAAATTATTTAATTTTAATTTTTTTGATTTTAGATCTGATCACATCTCATGTGACATCTAAAATTACTTATTTTTTAATTAAAATAAATTTAAAATTAGATCTAAATACTTTTAGAACCTTGGCTCTGATACCAGTTGAAGGAAAATCCTGATTTCCCGGATCAGGTTCGTTCAGATCTGATCAGATCAAGAGATATATTTTAAAAATTTTTTCTTTGATCTAAATTAGATCTGAGATATTTTAGATCTAATTCTTATTATTTTAATAATAAAAATAAAATTTAGATAAATTAAATCAAATTTAATTTACCTTGATGTGGGTAATCCTATTACCCGTTGATGATCCTGTAAGCAGCGGAAGGTTCTGGATCTAGCCACGCAAGTGCCTGGCCTCTACCGATATCCACTCAGGCTGGATCTAGAGATCCTCTTCTTCTCTATCACATCTTCAAAAATTAGATCTGGAATCTGATTTGGAGGATCTTCAAAATAACTTTCGAAGATCAGCAGTTGTCCTTTGCAGCAGCGCAGCCTTCTAGCTTTCTATCACCTTTCTCTCACTTAAATTGCACCAACTGAGATCCCAAACTACTTTGGACGTGGAGAGGAGAGGGAGATGATGGACTTAGCATGGAGGAGGAAGGGAGAGGCAACCTTGGGGCGTAGGGAATTGCATTCTCTTTGAGTTGGGCGCAGGATCTTATTTATAGACTATGCGTGATCCAACTCCTCTTCTTTCCAACCAATCACAACTCTTTGTAAAATCAGATCTAAATCTGATTGGTGGGAATAGAGTCCCTTGGATTCATCCTTAGATGGCGCCTAAGACCAGTCAAAGTTGATTCTTAGAAAAAGTCTAATCAGAATTCAATAAGAAGATGGAGTCCCTGTCCAACAAAGACTCTTGGGCACCTACTGCATGGCGTGCGCTCTCCTCCTTGCCAACTTCTGGCAGGGAGACAAGCCTCCACCAGCTCTCCAATAGGTGCATGACACATGGACAAGAAGTCAAAGTATCAATGGTCAATATTTGACCAGTCAAAGGTAAACTTTTGACCAAAGTCAAAGGACGAGAAATGGACAGGATGACCAAAAATGGCAGGTATTATCTTACAAA
The DNA here is from genome assembly GCA_006176705.1 of Cocos nucifera. Taxonomy (NCBI): domain Eukaryota; kingdom Viridiplantae; phylum Streptophyta; class Magnoliopsida; order Arecales; family Arecaceae; genus Cocos; species Cocos nucifera. The sequence continues at coordinate 753,355 of QRFJ01000276.1, read as the reverse complement.
ATAAGACAACCCTTTTTTGACCTGGACAGGCTCCAGTCAGACCAAGTGAAGGCCTCTGATTCAAGCACAAACTCCTTTGGCTCAGTTAGGACAACTATTTATGATAGTAAAAGAAGAACGTTAGGTTCAATCGAGTGCTAGCACGATTTTTTTGAACCTAATTGAATCTCATTCAGATCAATTGAACTGGATCAGTTCAATTGATGATCACCAGATTCAAACCCTTATTTGTGTGACCCAGTTAGGTTTAGTTCTGTATGGTAATGGGATATGTCATGATCTCTATCATCGACATCATCGAAACTCCTTTCGATGGATCAGAACTCTTTTCTGATTCGAACAGCTAGAATGATCGATCATCTAAATCATTCTAATTGCTCCCAAAATCCACCAGTGACACCTAGCAGTATATGGTGGCAACCCATCAGAGCTGAATGCGAACCTCTTGGTGCAGCTACCTTGTGTGATTAAGTTCTTCTATCTTGAGCCCCGATCAGATTAGGTGTTAAGGTGAACTCGTCAAACCCTAGTTTCTGTCATATGATGTAATCATTCGATTCAAGTCCAATGTGAAAATCTAAATAGAAACTCTTTCTATTATTTCATTCTGCCATGGCCATGGGCTTCTGGACTTGATTCTCATGATCATCATAGGGCTGCTCCTCTACCACCGAGGTAGATAGATTCCATCTTGATGCCAATCCAGTTCCTACAATGAACATGCTATAGCCAACATACACCTCAGGGTTTTGAATGGCTAGGAGATCGAGTAATGGTGTAGTCAAACTATAACACCCTCAAGGTGAACTGCCGATGCACCTCAGGTCAAAGAACCAGACACACCACTGCAGCATCGAGTCAGTCATTGACGAGAAGGTAGACTTCCTAATGACTACTCGAGGTGGTCACGCTCAGTGCCCTCGTTCTCTAACGAGTACCTGTACTCTCGCTCCTGATGTCTCCACACCGTAGACTCAAGACTCATCTACTAAAGAAAAGCGATTGTACACCAACCTTCTGGATCAATCACCATCCTCGTGATGATCCTATGGTCGGGAAGCATTTTATGAGTTAATAATGATTATTCATGTCTTAAATTTTCAACTCTTGAAAATATGAATTATCATTACCATTAACACAAAGGATGTATCACAGATACTAAATATACATATGTGATAGAAAATAATTTATTTTATTAATTTTAGTCAAAATTATAATTTTGCCCCTAAAAGTGTATTACAAGTGTCAGCCAATTCTGGCTTCTAGGGTACATATATCTAACAATCTTTCACTTATCCTAAAGCCAATTGGCTATAAGTTTAAGTCCCATCTTCTCAAGGTGGGCTTCGATCTTCTACCGGCCCAATGATTTTGTAAGCAGATCTGCCACATTATTTGTAGAATCGACTCTCTTGACCTCGGTGTAACCCTTTTTAAGGTAATCGCGGATGAGGTGGTATCGCCACTCAATGTGCTTGGATTTCTGATGAGACCTCAGCTCCTTAGCAAGGGCTATGGCGCCATTATTATCGTAGTAAAGGAGAATGGCATCTGATGGCATTACTCTAATTTCTGCAGCAAACTTCTTATACCAGAATGCTTTCTTCGCAGCCTCTGATGCAGCAATATATTCTACTTCCATGGAGGAATCTGCTATCATGGTTTGCTTGAAACTCTTTCAACTGACAGCACCACCATTGCACACAAACAGACTCCCAAAATATCAACTTTCGATCATCTACATCGAACATGAAATTCGTGTCTGTGTATCCCTAGACTTGGAGTTCTCCGTTACCAAATACCAACATCATATCCTTAGTTCTTCTTAAGTACTTAAGGATACATTTCATAGAAGTCCAGTATTCTTCAGCTGGATTTAACTGATATCTACTTGTGACACTTACAGCATGGGCTATATCAGATCGTGTACATAGCATGGCATACATGAGGCTCCTTATTGCAGAAGCATAAGGGATCTTGCTCATGCATTCTATTTCCTCAGGTGTGCTGGGGCACATCTTCTTGGAAAGATGAATACCATGTCTGAAGGGTATTAATCCCCTCTTAGAGTTTTTCATACTAAACCTCTTTAGTACTTTCTCTATGTACATCTTCTATGAAAGTCCTAGCATCCTATTCGGTCTATCTCTATAGACCTTAATTCCTAGAATAAAGGATGCTTCATCTAGATCTTTCATGGAGAATTCCTTGGACAACTATATTTTGACTGTCGTTAACATGAGAATATCATTCCCAATAAGGAGGATGTCATCCATGTACAATACGAGGAAGACAACAGCGCTCCCACTGATCTTTTTGAAGACACATGGTTTCTCTTCATTTTTGATGAAATCAAACTTTTTGATCACATCATTGAAATGAGTGTTCCAGCTCCGAGATGCTTGCTTAAGTCCATATATGGATCTTTGTAGCTTGCAAACCTTGTGATCAGTATCACTGGATGTGAAACTTAGCGACTGTAGATATCTTCCTCAAGATATCCATTCAAGAATTTCACATCCATTTATCATATTTCATAATCGAAATAGGCTGCAACGGCAAGCAATGTGCAGATGGATTTTAGCATAGCCACTGGAGAAAAGGTATCCTGATAGTCAATGCCTTCATGTTGACTATAACCTTTTGCCACTAGTCTAGCCTTGAATGTCTCCATATTTCCATCTACACCAATCTTTCTCTTGAAGATCCATTTACACCCAATAGGTACTATACCTTCTGGTGGATCTACCAAGATTTAGACTTGGTTCGAGTGCATCGAGTCAATTTCTGACTGCATTGCCTCTAGCTATTTTTCGGAGTCGATATCTGATATCGCTTCGTTGTAGGTTTTGGGATCATCACCATGAGCACCATTACCTACGAGAAATATTTTCTCTACTTTCTCTGAAATAATACCTAAGTATCTTTCAGAGGGATGGAAAACTCTTTTCGATCTACGAGGTGGAGGAGGTAGTGTTCTTATTGGCTCAACCTGATTTGGTTCCAATTGGTCCTTAGCTCGTTGTACTTGTGAGACTTTCTCATCAAGCTTAATCTGCTTTTCAATGCCGCTATCTTGAATAAACTATTTTTCAAGAAAGATGGCATGTTGACTCACAATCACATTATGGTTTTTTGGAATGTAGAAATAGTATCCTAATGACTCTTTAGGATATCCTATGAATCGAGCTCTGAAGGATCTAAACTCTAACTTGTCCGCTTGTTATCTTTTGACATGAGCTAAACAATCCCAAATTCTGAGATGACTCAGACTTGGTTTCTTACCATGCCATATCTCATATGGTGTGGTAGAAATGGTTTTAGAGGGAACCCTATTTAGTAGATAAATTGAAGTTAACAATGAGTATCCCTAAAAAAAATCAGGAAGGTCTGTGAAGCTCATCATGGATCGGACCATATCCAATAGAGTCTAATTTCTCCATTCTGAAATTCCGTTGAGTTGAGGTATTCCTGGTGGAGTCCATTGAGAGACTATGCCATTTTTCTTGAGATAGTCTAAAAATTTTCGACTAAGGTATTCACCTTCTCGATCTGATCGAAGAACCTTAATGAATTTTTTAGTTTATTTTTCTACTTCATGTCTGAATTCTTTGAACTTTTCAAAAGCTTCAGACTTGTGTCTCATAAGATACACATACCCATACCTAGATAGATCATCGATAAAGATAATAAAGTAGACAAAATTATCTCTAGTCAGCACATCAAATGGGCCACATACATCAGTATGTACTAGGGCAAGGAGATCTGTGGCCCTTTTCTCATGTCCTACAAAAGAATATTTAGTCATTTTGCCTTGAAGACAAGATTCACAAGTTGGATATGACTCGAAAGTCAACGGACTCAATAGCCCATTTTTCTCCAATTTATTGATTCTATCTTCTGCTATATGACCTAATCTCAGGTGCCATAGATATCTATCGTTTGGACTATCCCTAGGTCATTTGGCATTCACGTTTTGCTCGATAGTTAGAACAGATACATCAATATGTAGCTGATAAAGATCGTTAATAAGAAAACCATTTATAATTTTATTTTTTTTATAAAGAATATTACAATGGTCTTTAAAGAAGGTAATCACATTATCTTCTAGTGCTAAGCATGAAACAAAAATCAAATTCCTATTAGCTGCACCACATAATAACAGTCTTTTAAAACTAAGTCTAAACCAGATGGTAATCGAAGAGGGTATGTTCCCACCGCCACTGCAGTAACTCTTGTTCCATTTTCGATGCATAGGATCATGTCTCCATCCCTCAGCCTTCTGCTATCCACAAGATCCTGCATGGAAGTGCACAGATGAGCACTAGGGGATATTACTTCTACCATCTTGAAGAATAAAAGTTGTTCATCAGTAATAGGATTACCTTTTTGAAAAAGAAGTTTCTTAGAGAAAGAGCTAAAGTCTCTAAGGTTGAACTTAAGAAAGTTCGATAGATAAAAGTACCAACATAATCTAGTAAACTTGTAGAATCTGATTTGATTAGATTAAATTTGGAGCCCATTAAAGAGCCACCATTAAAAAATCTGGTAGAATACCGCATGAGTCAAATAGATACTATGATTTTTTGATCTAAAATGGTGATCTTATTGAGCTCGATGAAAACAACGAGGATCGAAGCACTTATATGGATGCGATGCGCATAGAGGTCTGACTCTGAGAAATGGCTAGAAGCCATGAAATCTAAAATCAAGTCCATGAAAGTGAATGATGTATGGACACTCGTTGATCCACCTGAAGGGATGAGATCCATAGGATGTAAATGGATTTTCAAAAGAAAAAAGAGAGCAGATAGAAAGATGGAGACCTATAAAGTTCATTTGGTTGCCAAGGGGTATCATCAATGTATGGTATAGACTATGATGAGATATTTTTATCTATGGCAATGCTCAAATCCATTTGGATTATGCTTGCGATAGTAGCCCATCTGGAGTATGAAATCTAATAAATGGATTTGAATATAACTTTTCTAAATGGAGAGTTGGATGAATAGTTGTATATGATACAGCATGAAGGGTTCATATCCATAGATGAGTTTAAAGTATGCAAGCTTCAAAGATCCATTTATGGATTGACGTAGGCATCTCGAAGTTTAAAACATATATTTTGATAAGGTAATCAAAACGTACGGCTTCGTTAAGAATGGAGAAGAACCTTGCATCTACAAGTGGGTTAATAGTTCTATAGTAGTATTTCTTATTTTGTATGTGGATGACATTCTTTTAATCAAAAAATGATATTCCAGCATTTCAAGAAATAAAGATTTGGCTATCGTCATAGTTCTCCATGAAGAATTTAAGAGAAATATCCTACATTCTAGGAATGAAGATATATAAAGATAGATCTAAGAGATTGCTTGAGTTATCCTAGTTTACGTATATTGACACTATACTAAAGTAGTTTAGCATGGAGAATTTCAAGAAAAGTTATCTCTGATAGGCTACTAAATTTTTCTCTTAAAGAGGGATTATTCGACAACACCTCAAGAGAGAGAGCGTATGAGTAGAATTTCATATGCTTTGGCCATGGGATCTATCATGTATGCCATGACATGTACGAGATCAAATGTGGCATACTCACCAGGGATAGTGAGCAAATACTAGTCTGATCCCGAGGAGAACCACTGAAAGGTTGTGAAGATAATCTTTAAGTATTTAAAAAATACTAAGAATCAGTGGCTCATTTATAGAGAATTAGATTTGAAACTTGTAGGATTTATAGACTCTAGTTTTTAGTCTGAGCATGACAATAGCAAGTGTATCGAAATACGTATTATCCTAAATAATGGAATAATCTATTGGAAAGGTTTCAAGAAGCATACTATGGTTGACTTAGTTTATGAGGCGGAATATATCGTAGCATCCGATACTGCGAAGAAAGCTGTATGGTTACGAAAATTCATCGATAAGCTAGAAGTAGCATCCTTCATTGATGGTCTAGTTCTGCTATATTGTGATAGCTTTGGAGTCATAGCTCAAGCAAAGAAACCAAAGTCTCATTACCTCACCAAGTATATTCTACACCGCTATCATCTTATCCAAAAGATTGTGAATCAAGATGATGTCGAGCTTCTGAAGATCGATGGAGAACTTGGCCAACCCATTCACTAAAACCCTTAGAGTCAAGAAGTTCGATGATCACAAATCAAAGATGGGTATACGATTATGCATCAATTGACTTTAGTCCAAGTGAAAGTTGTTAAAAAATGTATCTCAAAGCCAATCATTTAAATTGTAGATGATTGTACTCATTATAAATATATATTAATTATAAATGAATAAAAATTATTTTGGCTTTTTCATCACATAATGTATATCTTCTAATAAACTCCTGCGATGTGATGAAGTTCTTAGGACTATTTTAATTCGATAAAGAAGGATTTATCATTTAGTCCTTAAATCTATTCATGATCAAACGATATGCTATTATAAGGACAATAGCAATATCAAGTGTAGGTAGTTGTATGCCTTATAGGTTGGTTGTTCTCTTAACCAAAGAGTATAGAGATACTGGTATGGCATACAGATGAGATGTAGGAATATATCTACATTGAACATGAGTATTTTGGAGCACTCTACTATCAAGATTTTATTCGAGGGCTATGGGTATAAGTATCTCTCGGACGTGAGATTACCATAGTGACTTGCAAGCAACTTACTATACTTTGGTGTCGAACTACTTGAATTTTTAATTCAATGATGAAAGATTTTTGGGTGTAGTCAAGTACTTTATTAAGTCAATGTATGATTCAAGATGGGATTGATCATTCCAAATAAAATTAAAGATAGTATATCACTATATTTTAATTTAGCAAAATCTTGATCGAAAATAATTTATATGATGGATATGAAATATTGATTTATAATGTGAATGACTCTTTTAGGATTGACAATTAAACCCTATCTTCCTGAGTACTTAAGATCAAAGGAATAAATTATACGATAACCATATGTCTTTAGGTTCTTGGATGTTGCTTTGTATACATTCGACTTATCCAGATATTGGATATCATTACTAGATGGTCATTTTGATTAGTATAGAAAATTATTTCTATGCTACTGGCTTATGTCCGAATATATGGGGTTACACTCAAAAAAAAATTTTGATCTATCATGTAGCTGATAAATCATTGAGAATTATTTAAGGGTTTAATCGCCAATTCGATTGATGATTAACCTCATGCAAGAGTTGCAATGAATTAATTTGCTAAGAATTAGTGAATTATAGGAAGATTAATTAATAATTAGCTTAATTTGATTAAGCAATAAGGATTAGATCAAGTCTAATTGATTGGGATTAAATTAGATTTGATCCAATTATGTTATGAGATGACCTAATTGCTAATGATGCATGATTTTTGATTTGATCATATCTTTGGCTTAATTAATTAGGATTAATTTAAGCTTTTAGGAGCCTAATTAGATTAGGTTCACTATGGTTTTTTTGGATCTAATTGGATGAGATTTGGTTAGGATCAAATAATTAAAATCTAGAGTCCAATTGGATTGGACTAAAACCTTGTGCTATCCTTATTCCATGTCCCAAAAGGAGATTTTGCGTGAAGAATTCTCACGCCCCTAACTTGATTGTCGCCCACTGTAAGATCCCTTTGATGAGAATAAATTGATTTTGAATTTGATTTGAAATCAAGTTGTGATGAGGATGAGTCATAGTTTGAATTTGATTCAAACTAGCTTATGACTCATCAACCTTATCCTCTTCTTTTTATAAGGGCCTTCTTGGATGTGGAAGAATAGATTCCTAGAGCTTTTGGCTGACCAAAGAGGGTTCTAGGGTTTTGGGGTGTGAGGCTTGGGTGGTTCCTCCCTTAGCGTGAGGCTTGGATCTAGAGGAAACTAGTTTCTCTTGGGTGAGAGAGAGAGACCTAGATTTGATCTAGGTTTTCTTGTGAGAAAAATCAAAGAGAAAAGTGAGTTCTCCTCCCTCTTGTTCTTTCACCAAACCTTCCTAAAGGTTCTTCTTCAAATTTGAAAGTGTTCAAAGGTTCCGAAGAAGAAGATGAATCAGCCATATAGTAGCCTTTCGAGCGAGCTAGTACTTCCGAGAAGGTGGATCAAATTAGAACTTTGAGTGGACGATTCATAGAGGTCAGACACTATATGCGACTGCAAGCAACTATTAAAAGCTTCAAATCTTCAAGATTAATAGCAGTGTTCAATGACCCGCACAAAGATAATGGGTTCTGAACTCATTAATAAGACTAGATTAGTTTAATGGTTAAACCTGATCTAGAGCATCGATGTGATCAATGCAAGAACTTGATGTTCAGATCTTTATGCATCATAAATCATGTTATAGATCCTGGACAAGGTAGTTTAGATTTATCTCTTGCATGTAATTTAGATTAAATTATTTAATCTAACCTATTTTGCTACAAAAATTTTAAAATTGTATGCATGAAACTTCCTAATTTTTTTTTTATCTTGCTTCTCTTTATTTATCAAGGGAGGTTGGTGGCCATTTCCGCGACAAGTGGCACATGTAGTAATTGCACGCAACAGCTAGTTTGTGGCTTAAGTGGCCCATAACGACTAGCCATATTGCCCAGCAATTTCGAGCATCTTAATTGCATAATAATAGTCAACTATTAGTATTCACGTGCAATCTACATAGTGAATTATGGTACCATTCTTTATTGTTATATAACTAATATTAGTTTTCATTATTGAGTTTCACTAAAAATTCAACTTATATTTGAATAATATACAATTTATATCCATATTTGGATAGAAAAGATATGGATATAAGTAATGTTTGACTCATATCTAGATCCAAATATTTATATAATTACTATCCATATCCGATTATAATAAATATGGATAGTAATTTTAGTATCTACTTAATAACTATATATATATATATATATATATATATATATATATATATATATATATATATATATATATATATATATATATATATATATATATATATATATATATATATATATATATATATATATATATATATATATATTGCCCAGTTATGGCCACCCAAGAGGGGGGGGGGGGTGAATTGGATTTATAAAATTTTTGATCAAATTATATTCTAAGATAAATATGTGCTTCTAATTAAGAAAAACTTGAATGCTTATGGTGAATGAGCAATGTGTAGCAGCGGAATTAAAAGCAACTAATTAATGTAAATATATAAAGCAAATAAGAAAAGCAAGGAAAGCAAAACTACAAAATAAATACATAAAGATTTTATAGTGGTTCGATGCAATCCCGCACCTACATCCACTTTCCAAGCTATCCTCTTAAAAATTTTATTATAATCCAAGATTACAGTGCATTTGTTTTGACTCGAGATCACAAACAAATCTAGTTGATTTTGTTGGGCTCACCAACCACAATCCTACATCGATAGTTTTCTCGAGTTCACTATCAATCCAGTTAGTTTTAACCTAGGAGCACCAACCATAACCTTTACACTATCAAATTTTTGATTTGGACCAATCTACATCCCAAGTTTCTTTCCTCCAAAGAAACTTGTAAAGAAATAAAAATATAAGTATAAAATTTAGTACAAAAATAAAAAAAAAAACTCTTTTTGAAGTTTGATGGAGAGGTTGAAAGATGGCTCTTGAAGCTTTGTATTCTCTTCTTTGAAGGTTGAGAGGAAGCTTGAATGAATGAGGATGATCACACTTTGAAGCTCTCTGAATTTGATGTACAAGGTCCTCTCTTTTCTCTCTTTTTCTTTAGATATTCAATGAACCTCACTATTTTAATGATTTATACTTTCAATCCACTTGATCTTGCTTTTCAAATATTTCTCTAGTCTTTTATATTCTTTATGATAGCTTGAGGATCAGTTCTAGCCATTGAAAGCCTTAAAGTAGCCATTGGAGTAAAGAAATGATCATTTGAAAAATCTACAGAAAACTAGCCATTACAGTCACTGGGTCGGCTTAGTTTTTGATTGGGTCGGCTCGGTTTATAGCTGAGTTGGCTCAGTCTTCTGAATTTTGAAAAACTAGCTTCTACACTTTTGTCTTTTGCTTCTACTGAGATTAGGTCGGCTTAGTCTCAGACTGAATTGGCCCAATTTGCATGCCAAGCATGCCGAGCAGCTCATTTCAAAAGGGGATGACCTAGGGGTCATTCCTTGGGTTGATTTTTTTGCTACAACTTGATTTTGTTCTAATTCATGCATCCAAAAATTATGGGATTGCCTCCAAAAGATCAGAAATCTTCTAAGCTTATTCTTGAGGCTTCCGAAATAGATTTTTTTCAACTTTATAAAATTATGATTTTATCCTTTATCACTTTTTCTTGATCTCTAACTTGATAAAATTATAATTTTAACTTAAAAATCTGAAAAGATCTATATTCATTCTTGAAATACATGGTTAAATACTTAAACACTCAAAGTTTGATGATCATCAAAATTAATCATGGGATCAACAATCTTCTTCTTTTTGATGATGGCAAAACTTTGAGTATATGCATAAAAATATAATTTAATGTATTTCAATAAATTGGCTAGTATAAGTCATAAAGTGATAATATACATAAACATAAATGCACATTTCATAAAAGCTCTAATTAATATTTCACATAATTTATATACTCATATCAAAATAATATTTTAATTCAAAGTAATAAGTATTAAGGTTTCAAGCATGAAATTCATTAAGTTTCTTAAGTATTGTATTAATTTTTTAAGTATATACTCAATATACTTCTTCTTCTTTTTGACAACATCAAAAAACTCATGAAAAAGAATAGAAAAAAAATTATTAAAATCAATATTAAGACATTAAATTGAGAGATATATCAAATTCATAAAGTCAAATAAAAAAAATCATCTTTTCTTTTGAATGAATATTTCTTTCTTTTCAAAAATTAGCTTGAATTCAAATATTATAGACTCTTTTCCTTTTTAAATGAATATGATCTTTTAATCAAATTTTTAAATATATACTTTTAAGCTTTAAGAGGAATAAAGTTTTTTAAAAGATTTAACCATGAAATTAAGTATAATATACACTTTAATATTCAATCTTTTCTTTTCTTAAGAAATTTTAGTTAATTAAATTTGAAAAAGATATGTATCAAAAATGTGTCGAGTAAAGTAAAATAAATATGTATCGAAAATGATAGTCATTTTTTTAAAAAAAATTATTACTTTGAGTAAAAATTACTTCAATATAAATAATTCATAAGAGTTTTGCAATGCACATCAGAAATTTAGTATCAAATTCAAATTTTCAATGAGTTCCAAAATTAGGTTTAAAAATTTATTTCTTAGAGTAAGAATATATTTTTAATTTAATTTAACTTCAATCAATTATCAAGAATAATCATGCAAATCAAAATATAAAACCAGCATATTAATGATATCACTTTAAATAATTTTTAATATTAAAAATAATTTATTTATTTGATAGTACTTTAAATCAAGTAGATCAAATTGAATAAATACATGAAAGCATAAATTGAAAAGATTATAAAATATTTAATGAAAAGTTTAAAATCAATAAGGCTTAAAATAAGATAATTGATAGAGAATTTAAGATCATAAATTCATCAATATTTTTAATCAAATCAAATCAATAAATTTTTTTATTTTTTATATTAATAGTTGGATTAGTTTATTTTTCAACTTTCTCTTCCTCTATATTTCAAAATAAGCATATTTTAAATTTAAATTATCAAAATAATATATATATATTCATTCTTTAGAATTATTTTTCACTTTTTTTTTCAAAATTTGCATGCTAAAACTTTACAATTTTTGTTACTCTCCCTTTTTCTTTCCAGTTAAGCATAATTAATTGATATCACATTAATCTTAATTAATATAATTTTAATTTTTAAGTTTAAATTTTTAAATTTGATTGATACCAAGTTAGTAATCATTTTATCTTTGATGTTTTCTCTCCCTTACTTTTATAAATAAAACTATTTTAAATTAAATAAAATTTTAAGAGAATAAGCATTAGTTGAGTGAATTAAGTATTAAAGTATACATTTAGTTCAATTAAATATAGCATTCACTCATGTAGAAACTAATTTTTTTTAAAAAAAATTATTTTATATTTACTTCAAAAGATGTTTATAGTAATAATAATCTATTAAATCTAAGAGTATGCTATGTACTCAATTTTAATTAATAAAAATTTTAGGCTTCAAAAATTTGAATAATATAGACTTGAAAATACTTCTCTTCACTTTGATATTAAAGTAAATTATTCAAATATATATCGTAAGAATTTATCTCAAACATTATAATAGCAAGAATATAATCATGAAAATTCATATTTGAAATAAAGCAACTATTCTTTTGCTAAAAGATAAATTAATAAAATATAAGATATATTATAAGCTGTTTAATCCCAAATGAATAAAACTAAAGTTTTCTTTAAAAATTTAGCTTTAAAAATAAATGATAATTTTCTTAAAATATTTTGCATGATATCAACTTTAAAAGATTTAAGAAGAGCATTTTTTAAATTTATTTTTGGATATATTATTCAAACCAAATCATAAAGAGATTTGTTTAATTTTTTAGCAAATATCTCTTTCTCTTCTTAAGTAGTATTAATCAATTTGAAGTATAAATATATCAATCTTATAATTTATCTCAAGATATATAATATCAAAAATATATTCATACAGACCAGATTATACGTAAGGATATTTTCTTCTTTTTTATCAAAGATAAAAAAATAAAATACAAGACGATAATAATCTATTTGATATCAATCATTAAAGTTTTTGATCAAAAAAATAAATCAATTTAAATTTAAATTAAATTATCTTGATAAGTTAATTTGAATTGATATTAATAAATTATGCAAAATAAATTATAAAGATATATTCTATTTAAACTTAGATTTTTTTTCTTAAGAAATATCATTTAATCAAGTTCAAAAAAGATATAAAATTTTTAATTTTATCTCAAATGATATCATATAAGCTATGCAAAATTAGATTTGAGATAAAACATCCTTTTCTTTTATCAAAAGAAATATAATAAAGTTCAAGATAAGAATGATACCATTGATATCAAGTATGAGAAATTTCTTGAAGTTGGGGGACAAAATTAATTGAGATTAAAATGAGAGGGATCTAGATATTGGCTCTATATTTTGATCTAACTATGGAATTTCAAATCCTTAAGGATAAACTTAAAATGCAATCAAGGACATTCATAGTTAATTAAACTTATATTGATTTAAGTTTCTCAAATAAATAATTGATAAGAAGAAGCTATTAAGTCATGCTGATTTTCAAGATAATTTTAATTCATAGCATGATATAGAGGAGAGCATATTGATCTTTAAAATTAAAGTATTCAAATCATCAAAATCAATCAATCATACTAATCTTACTGATATATGAAAAAAATTTTAAGCAAGTAAACATAATATGAAATCATATTAAAGTCAATAGATTTAATCAAAATAATTTTAATAATCATTGATGGTATGATGTGAGAAAAAAATTAGATTATACCATACATCAATACCCATCCCTTTTCATTTTCAAGGCATCCATAAAAATTTTCTTCCTTTCATTTCATTTGGATCCTTGGTGCACCTGCAAAGCCACTTAATGATTTTTGGTATCCAAGTTATCTTGGGTCCATAGGAGTTAGTATTCAAGATTCTTTTTGAAATCCAAATTTGTTTAATCAAAGTTTGACCAATTCTTTTAAAATTACATTCTAAAATTTTGTGGCCAATTTGATTATATTTAAAGCACTTAATAGAATGGTCTTTAGTTGAGTCTCTTATAAAAATATTTTTACCATTGTGCTATTTTCTTGAAATATTAAAATCGATTTTTATTTTATTAAAAACAGTCCTATTAATTTTTACCAAAGATTGGAGATTTTGAAAACTAATGATAAATTTTTTAGCAATAGATTTTAAAACTTCAATCTCTCTTCTTAATTTTTTATTTTTTCCAAGAGTTCTTTCTTTTCATTTAAAAGATTTTCATTTTTTTTAAGGAGAATCTTAAAGTATCATTATCCTTTTTAAGTTCCATGTTTTCTTTAACTAAAGAATTTTTAGATTTAATTTATTCTTCTTTTTCTTTAGCCAAAGTATTCTTTTCTTTCAAGATATCTTTTTTTTCAGTCAATAGTTTATTCTTTTCATCAGCTAGAAGAAGATTAGGTCTTTGAAGCTCTTCATTTTTCAGTCTTAGTTTTTTGTATTTATTCATTAAATCGCTAAAGGCTTCAAATAACTCATCAAATATGAACTCGAAGGAGTTTTCAGATTTTACCTCATCCTCAATGGCCATGAGGCAAAGATTTTTCACTTTGTTTGCTTCATCTGAGCTTGAAGTGTCACTGTCATCCTAAATTTCTAGCATAGCTCTTTTCTTGATCCTTTTGGGATACTTTTTGAGTAGAGAGCAATCCGACTTGTAGTGTCCTCTTTTGTTGTAGTTATAATAGGTGACATTCTTTCTTTCTTTTTCTTCTTCATTTTCTTTCTTCTTCATAGTTTTCTTTATAAGAAACTTCTTGAATTTACTTATGAGTAGCTCCATGTCCTCATCATCATCTTCACTCTCTTCTTCATCTTCTTCTTCTGACTCATCGCTTTCTTCATATTGTGCAATGGAAGGCGATGGTCTTCATCTTTCTTGGCTCTTCTTCTTCTTCCTTTTGAGCCAAGTTCAACTCATGAGTCATGAGTGAACCCATCAATTTTTCTATGGATAGCTTGGTGAGATCTTTTGCTTCTTGTATGGCTGTCACCTTTGCTTCCCATTTCTTTGGCAATGATCTTAAAATCTTGCAAACAAGTTCATAGTTAGTAAAGATTTTGCTAAGACCATTTAGAATATTAATAATATCAGTAAATTTAGAAAATATTTTAAAATTGACTCATATTTTTTTATTTTAAATATTTCATATTTATGAACAAATAAATTAATTTTAGAGTCTTTTACTTGGCTTGTTCTCTCATGAGTCACTTCCAATCTTTCCCAAATTTTTTTTGTTGATGTACAAATGAATATTCTATTAAATTCTTGTGCATCAAGAAAGCAATAAAGTACATTGATGGCTTTAACATTTAATTGAGTCATCTTCTTATCAAAATCATCCTAATTCTTTTTCGGTTTGGAAATAGACATACCATTAATTTCAATTATGGATGTGTGTGGTCCTCTAGTTATGACTCTCTACATGTCATAATTTAAAGCTTGTATGAAAATTTTTATTCTAGCTTTTCAAAATATATAATTTATGCCATTAAATAATGATGGTCTAGATGTGGATTGGCCCTCAATAAATAATGAAGCAAATGGAGTTGTCATGATCTTTTACTCTTTTAACCGCCAGGTTAACAAATAAATATTAGAGCACCTACTCTGATACCACTTGTTGCCCAGGTATGGCCATCCAAGAGGAGGAGTGAATTGGGTTTATAAAATTTTTGACCAAATTATACTCTAAGATAAATATGCGCTTCTAATTAAGAGAAATTTGAATGGTTATGATGAATGAGTAATGTGTAGTAGTGAAATTAAAAGCAACTAACTAATACAAATATGTAAAGCAAACAAGAAAAGCAAGAAAAGCAAAATCACAAAACAAACACACAAAGATTTTATAGTGATTCGGTGCAATCCTGCACCTACGTCCACTCTCTAAGCTATCCTCTTGGAAATTCTACTATAATCTGAGATTATAGTGCATTTATTTTAACCCGAGATCACAAATAAATCTAGTTAATTTTGTCAGACTCACCAACTATAATTCTACATCGATAGTTTTCTCGAATTTACTATCAACACGATTGGTTTTAACCTAGGAGCACCAATCACAATCTTTACACTATCCAATTTTCAACATGGACTAACCTACATCCCAAGTTTCTTTCTCTCAAAGAAACTTGTAAAGAAATAAAAATATAAGTATAAAATTCAGCACAAAAATAAAAAGAAAAAGAACTCTTTTTGAAGTTTGATGGAGAGGTTGAAAGATGGCTCTTAAAGCTTTGTATTTTCTCTTTTGAAGGTTAAGAGGAAGCTTGAATGAATGAGGATGATTATACTTTGAAGCTCTCTGAATTTGATGCACAAGGTCCTCTCTTTTTTTTAGATATTTAATGAATCTTACTATTTTAATGATTTCTACTTTCAATTTACTTGATCTTGCTTCTCAAATATTTTTCTAGCCTTTTATACTCTTTATAATAACTTGAGGATTAATTCTAGCCGTTGAAAGTCTTAAAATAGCTGTTGGAGTGAAGAAATGATCATTTGAAAAAGCTGCAAAAAACTAGCCGTTATAATCACTAGGTTGGCTCAGTTTATAGCTGGGTCGGCTCAATCTCTTGGATCTTGAAAAGCTAGCTTTCTACACTTTCTATCTTTTGCTTCCACTGAGACTAGGTCGGCTTAGTCTCAAACTAGATCGGCTCAATTTGCATGCCAAGCATGTCGAGCAGTCCATTTCGAAAGAGGATGACCTAGGGGTCATTCCTTGGATTGATTCTTTTGCTACAACTTGATTTTCTTCTAATTTATGCGTCCAAAAATTATGAAATTACCTTCAAAAAATCAAAAATCTTCTAAGCTTATTCTTGAGGCTTCCAAAATAAATTTTAATTTTATAAAATTATGATTTTGCCTCTTATCACTTTTTTTTGATCTTCAACTTGATAAAATTATAATTTTAACTTGAAAATCTAAAAGGATCTATATCTATTTATAAAACACATGATTAAATACTTAAACACTCAAAGTTTGATGATCATCAAAATCAATCATGGGATCAATAATATATATATATATGTATGTATGTATGTATGTATGTATGTATGTATATATATATGTATATATATGTATGTATGTATGTATGTATATGTATATATATACATACATACATACATATATACATATATATATATGTATATGTATGTATGTATATGTATATATATGTATGTGTGTGTATATATATATATATATACACATACATACATACATACATACATACATATATACATACATACATATGTATATACACATATATACATACATGCATACATAAATATATATATATATATATATGTATGTATGTATGTATGTATGTATGTATGTATGTATATGTTGGGGGTAAATCTCGCTCCCATCGAAGTTCGATTTGGTGCTCGGTCAGGTGTAACTCGTGATCATAGAAGATCTCCAATCGCAAACTTCTTCCAAACTCCTCCAGCAGCCGAGCTCCTTTTGGACTCTTTCAGTAGTCGAATTTCTTTCAGACTCCACCAGCAGCCAAATTTCTTCCGAACTCCTCTAGTGGCCGAACTTCTTTCGGACTCCTTCCGACCAAACTTCCCACGATCGCTTAGGAAGGTCTCTGCATGAATTTGGCTTCACACGACATGAATCAACTCACCCACATACTGCTTAAGAGGAGTTCGAGCTCTCTTGGTATTGATGTAACTCAAAAATTCGTCGCCAACTGATGTCGACTCCTCCGAACTTCAACTATTAAATCTCAACGGATTGGCACGTCATGACAACAGATACTACCCACCGTAACAAACTCCACGTGACCCCGAGCAGCCCACTACTGGATGGTTACGACTATTACTATCAGTTTGTTACAGACTTTGTTTATAAAAAGGATCCTTCAAATATATTTTTTCTAGGCTCTCTTCTCCTTCTCGATACTCTGCAACTTTTCTACTGAGCACTTCATTCTTGTTGGATAAAAGAGCTGACTTGATCATCGGAGGATCTTGCCGAAGCCACCCCCCAGGCTCTGGACAAGACCTATTTTGTAGGTCACCAGCGGCGACCTCGTCTTCTTCGACTCCAGCACTTCTCCGGTGATGACTAGATTTCGCACCAACAAAATTGGTGCTAGAACTGAACCTTTGCCTTTTGAGGTTTTCTTATTCTTAAAGGAGTGCTCGATAGAGATCTCCCTTCTTCTCCTCCAAAGTTCTTCTTTTCGAAAAGGATGCCCCCTAGGAAGGCTTCAACCCAATGGTCGATGACCTCCGTGGCTAGATCCCATCCAGATCTGTCCGTCCCTACTTCTCCAGCAACTCAAGCTCCACCTGCAGCAATGGTGGACGTGGAGCAGTTCAACCTACTAGTGCAGCAGGTTTGTGCCCTCACAAAAGTAGTGTAGGCCATGCAGCAGCGGCAGCCTCCGACACTAATTTAGTCAGAACAAGCTTCTTTGAAACCCAATGATCCGATTTGGAGGCGACCGATTTGGGCTAGTCGGGCGGTAACCTCCGAAAAAGGAAAGCATAGGGCTGAGAGCTCCTACTATGATTATGACTCTATCCCTTGGGAGACTTTGCTTTCATTTAGCCAAAAGATCTTGGAGATCCACGATCGAGAGGATCTGGACCAAAAACTATAAGAGATGAACTGGTAGATTGAAGAACTCTATCATGCTCCTTCCTCCCACGGTAATGACATCTGTATCGATCCTCCTTTTTCTCACCATATTATGCAAAAATTTATTCCGTCGAACTTCAAGCTTCCTCAATTCAAGAGCTACGATGGGATCTTCGATCCGATCGACCACCTAGAGGTCTTTCGAACGATGATGCTGCTCCATGGTACATTAGAGTCATTCTCTATCGAGCCTTCCCATCCATCCTGAAGGAAGCCATCAGAAACTGGTACTCGACCCTCAGGTTGGATACCATCTTCTCTTTTGATCAGATGAGCCATCAGTTTATAGCTCATTTTGTTAGTAGCCGCCATCCCAAGCGAGGTTCGAAATCCCTCATCAACATCAAGCAATAAGAGGAAGAATCTATCTAGGTTTATGTCAATCGCTTTAATGCAGCTGCTCTGAAAATCTGAAATTTGGATCAGTCTGTTGCTATGGCCGTATTAAAAGATAGCCTTCAGAAGAATAATTTGCTGTTCTTTCTGGAGAAGAAGAACCCCAAAAATTTTATCGATATGTTGGCTCGGGCTGAGGGGTATGTCCGAGCGGAAGAGGCCTTCAAGGCTCAGAAAAATGAAGCCACTGGAGAGCGGAGAATTGGCGAGTAGGGCTAGCTCATTGAGGAAGAAAAGCTGAGTGAAGCTCGACCGCGCTTCCGAACTCGTCCTGAGCGTAAGCGAGCTCGAACTCTTCTCCGGGCTCGAAAGCAAAGAAGCCCTGACAGAAGGGCACAGCGGGGCTCCCTCCTCTAAAGGTTCCACAATTATGCCCCCTCAATGCTTCGAAAGTGCAAGTACTAATGGAGATCAAGGAGCAATTGCCTAGACTGAAGAGGATGTGCTCTCACCTCGATAAGTGCAATCCTAACAAGTATTGCCTCTATCATCATGACCATGGTCATGATACAGAAGAGTGTATCCAGCTTCAAGATGAGATCAAGAAGCTCATCGATGAGGCAGGCTCGGTCGATTCCTATGACGTCGATATGAAGGATAGGAAGATTGGCTGAGGGCACCACCACAGTCAGAACCGCCAAGAAGAGAGGAGCAGGAGCCAGATCGACTATCCCTCGGCATCATCAACTCCATCTCTAGGGGACTTCGACGAGGGAAGGCTAGCAAATTAGCAGAACCCAGGAAGAGATGGAGAATTGAGGAGCCCATTGCTTTTACCAAAGAAGATGCCCAAAGAGTTTAATTCCCACATAATGATGCAGTTGTAATCTCTTTAAACATTGCTGACTATGATGTACACTGCATTCTGATTGATAATGAAAGCTCTGTTGATATTTTATTTTATGATGCTTTCTCAAAAATATCTTTACCTAATAATCACTTGGGATCTATGAACTCCTCGTTGGTAGGCTTTACCGACGATGCCATACCAATTGAGGGCATAATAACTCTGATCGTGGCTGCAGGGCAACGTCCGAAGTTGGCCAGAGTGCAAGTTGATTTTCTAGTCATAAAAGCTCAATCTGCTTACAATGCTATTCTTGGCCGATCTGATTTGAATGCACTCTGAGCTGTAGTATCAACCTATTACTTAAAGATAAAATTTTCAACGAGCTACGAAATTAGAGAGATTAGAGGAGACCAGGCCTTGGCAAGGCACTATTACTCCATTGCCCTATAGAAAAACACCCAGCCCAACCTTTGTCCTGTTGATGGGCTGGATGTCCATGATGACCTTACGGAGGAGCGGGGCGAGCCTATGAAAAACCTTGTAGCCGTGTCCCTGGATGATGGGAATGCAGAACACACTATGTAGATCGGTTCCAACTTGAGGGATGAGGTTCGAGAGCAACTCATCTCTTTCCTTTGAAAGAATGCAAATGTCTTCGCCTGAGTTCCAACAGATATGCCAAAAATCGATGCCGAGGTCATGAAACATCGGCTAGCTGCTGATCCTAGGTGTCGGCAAGTAAAAGAGAAGATGCGCAGCCATACTCCAGAGAGGTAGAAAGCAATTATGGAAGAAGTCAACAAGCTTTTTAAGACTAGATTCATCTGAAAAGTTAACTATTTGAGCTGAGTCTCGAATGTGGTGCTTGTCAAAAAGGTGAACGGTAAGTGGAGGATGTGTATAGATTTCAAGAAGCTAAACAAAGCTTGCCTAAAAGATAGCTACCCCCTACCCAGGATTGACCAGTTGGTGGATGCAACCTTGGATCATGAACTCCTCACCTTCATGGATGTCTTTTTCGGCTATAACTAAATCCGAATGGCACCAGAGGATGAGGAGAAAATCGCTTTTGTTACTGACCATGGTCTTTACTGTTATAGGATTATGCCTTTCGGACTAAAAAATGTAGGGATAACGTACCAGCACCTGATCAATAAAATCTTTGAGGAGCAGATTAGCCACAACATGAAGGTGTATGTAGACGATATGCTCATCAAAAGTCGAGCTTCAATGAACCACATCGCTGACCTCGAAGAGACCTTTAGTGCACTTAAAAAGTATAAAATGAACCTAAATCTGACCAAGTGCGCCTTTGGAGTGACTTCAAAAAAGTTTTTGGGATTCATGGTATCGAGACATGGGATTGAAGCAAATCCAGAGAAAATTTGAGCTATTCAGAAGATGACTGCTCCAAAAATAAATAAAGAAGTTCAATGCCTGACTGAAAAAGTGGTATCCCTAAATCGCTTTATCTCGAGATCGATCAAGCGATGCATGCCCTTCTTTCAAGCTCTCAAGCAGCCAAAGAACTTCTGCTGGATGATGGAATGCCAACAGACATTCGAGGAGCTTAAAAACTACCTCGACTCATCTTCATTACTGGCAAAATCTGAGTTCGAAGAAGAATTATTCTTGTACCTAGCAGTCTCTCCAGTAGCCCTGGCGGCAGTCCTGGTTAAGGAGGAAATGAAAGTGCAGCGGCTGGTCTACTACATAAATTAGGTCCAGAGGGATGCAGAGATCAGGTACTCTAAATTAGAAAAATTGACTTACGCTCTTCTAATTGCTGCTAGGAAACTCTGACCTTACTTTTAGGGGCACTCCATAATGTTTCTCATGGATCAGCTAATTAAGGCAGTCCTTCATCAAACGGATGCCTTCAAAAGAATCGCAAAATGAACGATCGAGCTTATTGAATTTGACATCAACTATCGACCTCGACCATTGATCAAAGTCCAAATATTAGCAGATTTTATAGTGGAATGCACCATCCCTGATGAAGCCAAGCTTGAACAAGATGAAACCAGTGTTTCGTGGTTACAGCCGGGCTCCCATGAAGAGAGGGCCGACCTTCCTGAAGATTTTTAGGCTCTATATGTGGATGGCTCGTCCAATGCTTTTGGAGCGGGCGTAGGGTTGATCTTGGTTAACCTAGAAGGTGTCATCACCGAATATGCGCTGTGCTTTGAATTTTCAGCAACTAATAATGGAGCCGAATATGAAGCTTTGATTGCTGGGTTAAAAATAGCAAAAAAGTTAGAAGCAGATCAGCTCCAAGTCTACAGTGATTTTCTACTGATGGTCAAATAGGTCAGCGGCAGTTATGAAACTCGGAAGAAAAGCATGATAAAATATCTTGAGAAAGTAAAAACCTTGACTCCGACCTTCAACAATTTTAGTATTCAATAGATTTTGAGGACAGAGAATATAAGAGCCGATCTTCTCTCTAAATTGGCCACTTCAGCCCCAGTCGAACTACCCAAAGAAGTATTTTTTGAAATCCTAAAGTGCCCAAGCTTAGAGGAGTCACAGCCTATTATGCAAGTTGAGTACAAACTGAGCTGGATCGATCCGCTAGTTCTATATAAAAGATCGTATTCTCTACCACTCTTAAGATGTCTCCGACCTTCAGAGACCGACTTCGAATTATGGAAAGTGTATGAAAAAATTTACAGAAATCATGTTGGAGCCAGATCCTTATCACAAAGATTACTTTGGTAGGGATACTATTGGCCGACATTGTACCACGATTCCATAGAGTATATCAAGAAATATGACCACTGTTAGAGAAATGCAAATATACAAAGACAGCCAACCTCCGAGCTTACTCTACTAAGTGCATCATGGCCATTTGCACAGTGGAGAATGGATATGCTTGGCCCCTTTTCAATGGCATCCGGACAACGAAAGTTCCTCCTAGTTGCAATCGACTACTTCACCAAATGGATCGAGGTCGAACCATTAGCAAAAATTACTGAAGCTAAGGTGCAGGACTTTGTCTGAAAGTCAATCGTCTATCGGTTCAGTCTGTCCCGAATGCTCATAACTGATAATGGATGGCAGTTTGTCGGAGCAAGATTTGTCGAATTTTGTGAAGATCTAAATATCTTCTACCATTTTACATCAATCATCTTCCCACAAGCAAATGAAAAAGTTAAAGTAACAAATAGAACCCTGTTGCAAAGTATCAAAGCAAAACTTGAAAGAGCAAAGAAAACTTGAATAAATGAACTCTATCATGTGCTCTGGGTATACCAAGCTATCCAAAGGTTGTCAACTGGAGAGACTCCATTTGCCTTGGCTTTTGGAATGAAAGCGATCATCCCAATAGAACTCAAACTTCTGTCAGCACGAGTCATGGCATTCAATGAGCAGCGAAACTCATCGGACCTCAGGGCTAACCTCGACTTATTAGAAAAAAAATGAGAGAAAGTCCAAGCTCGGATGGCAGCCTACAAGCAAAAGGTAGCTCACTACTACAATTCAAAAGTCAAAGGCAAGATATTCAAAGTAAGGGACTTGGTACTTCGGTGAGTGGCTGTCTCACAGCCTCAGAATCAAGGAAAGCTTACTTTGAATTGAAAAGGTCCATATGAAATAGAGAAGGTTATCCGGCCCGAAACTTATCGCCTAAAGGAGCTCGAAGAAACAACTCTCCCGTGGCCTTGAAATTCAGAAAACTTGAGAATGTACTATTAGTAACTTTTCTTCAATAAAACTTTTCTATTTTAACATCACTACTTCTTGGCGCAAAAATCATGTAATGACTAATAACTCTCTGAAGCAATTTAAAGTAGCCCATTAGGAACATGAGGAGAACCTCATCCTAACACGAGCAAATTCGAAGATCTCGTTGAACTAAGACGAGATGAGGGGAGAGGCCCTACCAATAGCCTTAACGTGTTCCTACAGTCCATTAGGAATAGAAGAAAAATCTCATCCTAACGTGAGCAAAGTCGAAAGCTTCGTTGAACTAAGACGAGATGAGGGAAGAGGCCCTACCAACAGCCCTAATGTGCTCCTACAGTCCATTAGGAATAGGAGGAGAACCTCATCCTAACGTGAGCAAAGTTGAAGGCCTCATTGAACTAAGACGAGATAAGGAGAGAGGCCCTACCAACGATCCTAACGTGCCCCTACAGTCCATTAGGAATAGGAGGAGAACCTTGTTCTAATGTGAGCAAAGTTGAAGGCCTCATTAAATTAAGATGGGATGATGGGAGAGGCCCTATCAACGGCCCTAATATGCTCCTACAGTCTATTAGGAACAGAAGGAGAATCTCGTCCTAACATGAGCAAAGTTGAAGACCTCGTTAAACTAAGACGAGATGGGGGGAGGCCCTGCTGACGATCCTAACACACCCCCACAAGCCATGTTAGGAACAGAAGAAAAGCCTCATCCTAACATAAGCAAAAGTCAGAACCTTATTGACCAAAGATGAGGGAAAGGAAGAAGCTCGACAAAAAATTCTTACATGTATTTTTTCACGACAACTTGACTACGTCAAATATGAAAGATGGAATCTTATCTTGGTTTGTAGAAGAGGTCATAGTTCGGCATCCACAACAAGCATTTCATGAGAAGGCAACATAGAGAAAAATAAGATAAAGAAGGTAAGGCCATAAATAAGCCTCGAATTCATGTGAAATAAAAATAATGAGAAATATATTATTTTATTACAAAAATAAGTTTATTATAAGTAAAATATAGGCCGACAAGATCGATTACACTGAAAGAAAGAAAAAAGGAGGAGAAGAGAACTAATGCTCTAAGGCGAACCAGACTTCTTGAACTTCAGGCTGCCGACCCCGGCCATCACCAAGGCCTGCTTTAGCTTAAGGATCTCCTTCTTAAGCTTCTTCTTCTTGCAAAGACCCTCTACGTATATTCTGTTGGTAAGCTGAAACTTACCCTCAAGCTCTCGTCGCTGTCTCCTTAAAACTTTAGACTCGGCTTTCGCATCCTCGATAGCCTAATGTTCACAGATGAGCTGAAGCTTCAATCATTGAACCTCAGGCTTCTCCCCCCCAACCACCTCTAAAAGCTCACCGACGATCCTCTTCAAGGAGGCAATCTCCTTCGACTCACCATTCGCACTGGCTTCCTGACTATTGCATAGTCATTTCCAAAGATGAGCTACCTCATCTCTGGTAGCCTTAAGCTCACCTTCAAGCCTGAACATCTTTTCCGCCCAGGTCACTCGATAGCTATTATACCAGTTCTCAGTATCTTGCAGCTGCTTTCGAAGCTGGGAGAACTTTTTTGATCAGTCCCAGTCGTACCGAACCTTATCGGTGGACCACGATGAGCTCCCTTCTAGGAGATGGATTTTTTTCCTAGCATTCTTCAGGTCAGCTTCAAGAGAGCTGATCTTCACCGTCAGTGCCCAAGACTTATCGCTGGCATTTCTTTTGAGTTCGATTATCTCCTTCTCAAAGCTGTCCTTCCAGATACTGAAGCTCACCGCATCCTTTATATGCAAGCCATGGAGGCGAGTGACCTCTTTGGTCACCTCAGAAGCATTCTTTCGTGAGGCTCGAAGGTCTTCCTCCATCTTCTTCAACTTCTTCTTCAGAAGATGAATTTCCTTCCTCAGGCTCTTTATCAAAGGCTTTATCGAAACCCCCTGAGGCAGTGGATCAGCGTTGGTGGGAGACTGCATTCAAGATATGAAAAGTGCTCAAAAGTATAGAAAAAAAATTATTTTTATTTAATCAAAACTTTTTAGTATAAGGCAAAAAAGAAAAAAAATGTATAACTACTCAAGGATTTCAACCTCGAGAGGGGCAATGGAGGACGGAGCCGGATCACTCTCGACTACCTCAGGTTCTCAAACTGGTTTGGGCGCCTCTACGGTAGGTTCAGATGGGCCAGAAGTGAGTTCATCGAAGGAAGGATCGACTGCGGCATTGGACGGTCCCGCATCTACGTCGTCTTCCTCCTCCTCTAAAAAGCTAAGGTCGAGCTCGGGGAACCTCCAGGCCATCCTGCCTTTGCAGAGCTCGAAACCCTTGATAAATGCCTTCTGACTGAACTCGACGTTTATGTTCCTCATCTTAGTAGAGGTCTTGAACTCTTCCATGGTCCGGATCATCACCTCCGAGATCGACTTCATCATTTGGCTCTCTAGTTCAGTGACCATATTCTTGGCCTCCTTCCTCCTTTCCTCCTCCAAGGCTAGTGTGGCCTTTAGTCCGATTGAGATGAACTCCTTTTTGTGAAGTGCGCCCTGGAGACTTTCGGTGTCCGCTGCCTTTTCCTCGGCAAGGTGCTCAACCTCATTGACCCTCTCTTGAAGATGATGGATCTTGACTCGAAGGTCCTCCTAGGCCTTCTATGCCTCTGCCTCCTGACGAGCGCCCTCTTGATGTAGGCGAGCATCTGGTGATCTAATTGCAACAAATGATTGGTATTAAAAAAAAAAAGAAAAAAAGAAAAAAGTAGAAGAGAAGAGAAAGAGTCGAGCAATGGAGCAATCACCTTGAGGATGGTTCTGAGAGAACCCTAGATGAGCTACCATGGGTCCAGGTCGGCCATTTGGTCCACCATCTCGGGCATGGCAAATCTATTGATAAGATCTCGGACGATCTTTGGGTTATCGAAGGGATCCTCCCCTCGTTCATCATCGTTGCCATTCGGTCCACCTAGGCGAGGCTTGTGGGATGTCTTGGCAACGACTTTCTTCTTTTTTCTTCCTTCCCCTGTCTCTTCCTTAGTAGGAAGTTTTGAAGCCTGATCCTCGTTGGAGGGATCTGAGGGCATGGAAGGCATCGAGCCCGCGCCAGCGGTGTCGACCTCAGTAGTTAGGGCAGTCTCAACACCGGTGATGACCTCGGACGTAGCGGCAGTGGAGGTGGAAACTTCGGAGTTGGAAGCACCGACCTTCGCCCTCTTTGAGCCATCGCTTGGCGCCTTTCCTTTCCTCTTCTTGATGTAGAGTCCTTTGATAAGCATCTCGGCAGCTTGTGTGTCTATTTCTGTAAAAAAAAAAAGAAGCACGGTCAGTAGCAATACACGTGCGCGAAACTGTGTGGATTCAAAAATCAAAAGATGTACCAGTAGGATCGTAGAGACTCAGACCAAGGTTGGACAAGGTCTGTTCCTTTAGAAGGTCGGAAAGAAGAGGAGCTCAGT
>QRFJ01000276.1:656596-719096 GCA_006176705.1 Cocos nucifera | reverse complement strand
AGTTCGGCATGAGTGAGGCCACCGAACTCCCCCTCGAGCTCGCCATCAAGGAAGCTCCGATGAAGGTTTTCCAGGAGGGCAGAATGAAGTTTGGCGTGAGCGAAGCGAACTCCCTCTCGAGCTCATCATCAAGGAAGCCCCGATAGGGGCATGAAGTTCTCCTGATGAAGGTTTACAAGAGGATGGAATGAAACGGCCGTGCTAACGACCTCCCCAGTGCAAGCAAGGCCCGAATCTTCCTCGGAGCTCGCCACCAAGGAAGCCCTGACAAAGGGGCATGAGCCCCGCAGGTTTCACCAGAGGACGGAATAGTTCGCCCGTGCTCCTCCCTCCAAAAAACCCAAACCCCCCTCAAAGAACTGCTGCGATAAAGGCTCATGAATTGCGACGAATGAAGTTCGACACGCTATGACCTCCCCAGCGCAAGCAAGGCCCGAACTCCCCGAGCTCGCCACAAGGAGCTCCGACAGAAGGGCGTGTAGAAGTCCTCCTCCCGAAAGGTTCCATGACTACGCCCCCCGCAATGCTCTTCGAACTCAAATTTTCATGGAAGTTAAGCATCAGCTACCAAGACCAGAAGGATTACGATCTCCCCCAAACAAGCACGATCGAAGCAAGTACTACCTCTACCATCGCGACTACGGCCACGACACTGAGGAATGCATTCAGCTCCGAGACGAAATTGAGGAGCTCGTCAGAAAGGGGCGGCTGGGTAAATTCCTTGGACGCTAGTCTGAAGCAGGAGAAGATTGGCTAAGGGCATTGCCGTAATCAAAAATGACAAGAAGGTCGGCCGCCTCACGGCATCATCAACGTTACCCATAGGAGGAGCTTGGTACATCGATGATTCATCATCTCCCAGCATCAAAGCCAAGAGAAGCATGCTCCAAATTAAGGAGGCCAGCATGAGATAGAGGAGGTCGTTCGACCTGGAACTTACTGCCCGAGGAAACTCGGAGGAATAACGCCCCCACGACTCTGAATTGAAGATGTGCTGTGAGTAACTTTCCCTCGGTAAAATTCTTTCTTTTCAATAATATTGTTTCTGGGTGCAAAAACTATGCGATGATAGGAAAGAAATGAGCAAAAGTGGCTCGTTAGGAATAGGAGGAGAACCTTATCCTGACGCGAGCAAAGTCGAAGGCCTCGTTCACCTTAGACAAGATGGGGGGAGAGGCACGGACGACGGTTCGATTGTGCCCCCACAGCCCATTGGAAATAGAGGAGAATCTCGCCTGACGCGAGCAAAGTCGAAGCCTTGTTCACCATTAGACGAGATGGGGGAGAGAGGCATCGGATGATGGTCCGAATTTCCCCATGCCCATTAGGAATAGGAGGAGAACCCCGTCCGACGCGAGCAAAGTCGAGGCCTCGTTCACCTAACGAGATGGGGAGAGAGGCAACGGACGACGATCCGATTGTGCCCCCATAAGCCCATTGAGAACAGAAGGAGAACTCGTTCCGATGCGCAAAACCGAAGCCCATTCACCTTAGATGAGATGGGGAGAGGCACGGACGACGGCCGATTGTGCCCCATATCCATTAGGAACAAGGAGAACCTCATCCTGGTGCGAGCAAAGTTCGAAAGCCTCGTTCACCTAAACGAGACGGAGGAAGAGGCACGGACGACGGTCCGATTGTGCCCCCATAACCCATTGAAAGGAGGAGAACCTCATCTTGATGCGAGCAAAGTCGAAGGCCTCGTTCACCATTAGATGAGACGAGGAGAGGCACGGACGACGGTCCATATGTGGCCCCACAGTCCATTAGGAACAGGAAGAAAATCTTGTCCTAGTGTGAGCAAAATCCAAGTACGAGCTCCAAAGTCTGCAGGATGAGATCTCCCCCTGAGCGCCTCAACCTCGGCTAGAGAAAGATCTCTTTCAGCAACGAGACAACCTCGGCTAGGGATAAGATCTCTCCCGAGCATGCGATAACTTCGGCTGTAGAAAGAGATCTCCCCCGAGCACCCAAGTTAACCTCGACCAGAGATGAGACTCTTCCGATGACCGAGCCGACCTCGGCCAAAGATAAGATCTCTCTTGAGACTGCGACAACCTCGGTGATGCCTGAGCCATCGGAGATAACCTCGGCCAGAGATAAGATATCTCCCGAGTGACCGAGCCAACCTCGGCCAGGGATAAGATCGAAGACAACCTCGACTACAGGAGAAGAGATCTCTCCCGAGCGCCCAAGTCAACCTCGACCAGAGATGAGATCTCTTTCGAGCGACCGAGCCGACCTCGGCTGCAGGAGAAGAGATCTCTCTCGAGCGCCCGTATTAACCTCCGCTGCTGGAGACAATATCGCCTCCCAGGAGCTCAACCTCCGACCTCGACCGTAGGAGACGAGATCTACTTCAATATCAACTTTGGCTAGAGATGAGATCTCCTCCCCGAACTTCGACCTGAATCAGCACGGAGCCCAGAAAAGGACTTCGGCAGTCGCCCTTTCTGCACTCCCTTCCTTCGTGTTTCGAACTCGGAAGTGGGGGAACTATTGTGGGGGATAAACCCCGCTCCTACCGAAGTCCAGTTCGATGCTCAGTTTAACGCAACCGGTAGCCACGGAAGAGCTCCTTCGGACTCTCAGCGGTCGGACCTTAGCCAAACCCCTTCAGCCGGCCGAACTCCTCAGCGGCCGAGCTCCTTCGGACTCCTAGCAGCCGGATCTTAGCCGAACCCCTTCAACCGACCGAACTCCTCAGCGGCCGAGCTCCTTTGAGCTTCCAGTGCCCGGGCCTTAGCCGAACTCCTTCACTCCTTCAGCCGGTCGAACGCCTCAGCGGCCGAGCTCCTTCGGACTTCCAATGGCCGGGCTTTAGCCGAACCCCTCCAGTCGGACTCCTGCCAGACATCCCCTTCGGTCGGCCGGACTCCTCAGCGGTCGAGCTTCTATCGAACTCCCGCAAGATCCGAACTTCCTCCACGCTCTTCCAACTAGACGCCTACGAGAGCCGAACTCCCTCCAAGCCTCCTCAGCGGCCGAACTCCTTCCGAACTCTCCAACGATCGAGCCTTAGCCGCACTCCTCCAACCAAATGCCAACGAGAGCCGAACTCCCTTCGCACTCCTCCGACCGAACTCCTTCCGAGCTTTCTCTCGGCCGAACTCCTCCAAGAGTCTAAACTTCCCTAAAATTTATACGTACCGAAGTCCACCGATCAATGCCTACTTTCTTAGAGCCACGGCTATTAAATCTGGACGAATTGTCGCCATCAGTCTGCCACAGGCAACACGATCAGACGACATGGCCACTGGCGACACCATTCTCTCCGTAGCCAGCCCCGTGCGACCCATGATCCATCAGTATGGTTGTCACTATCTGCCTGACGATGCCTTCCTCTTCGTACCGAATCCCATGTGGCTCCGAGTGGCCCGCGGTCGGATGATATGGCCATCACCATCAATCAAGCTCCGTCTATATAAAAAAGATCCTCCAAATATGCTAACTCTAATCTCTAAACTCTAAGCTCTCCTTTTCTTCTCTAAGCTCTGCGGAACTCATTCCCGAGCACTTCATTCCTGTTGGCCAGAACTGACCTGATCGTCGGAGGGTCCTGTCGGAGCTACCCCATCGGCTTCGGATGGAACTCTATTTTACAGGTCTCGACGGCAACCTCATCAACCTCCACTCTAACTGGATCCGATGACGATCAATTTCTACACCAACAGATAACATATTTCAAAATTATTTTTTTATATAAAAAATATAAATAAATTATTTTTTAAAAATATTATTTAAAAATATAAATTTTTAGATAAATTATTTATTTATAAAAAAATATTAAAGACGTTTATCACGTATAATAATCAGATCATCCCATGCTGCGACAGTCAAATGCTGAAACCATAATATATTCATCACATATAATAATCGACTCAAATGCTATCCCAACTCCGAAGTCCGAATCCAGCACGAATTAAGCGGTTAGAAAAATCCGATCCAGATCCTCAAATCCCGATCCCTTCCCCGCAAAACTTCCCTCCAACCCGCTCTAAAATTCCAAATCGACATTTTCGCAATCTAAGTTGAAATATATATATATATATAATTTTCTAATTATGGATCCCGGCTAAAGCTTACCCGTTCTTCCGGTTTAAAAATTTCAAATCGAAACTACCGGTCAGCACGAAAAGAATTTCCGAGGGCACTTTCGTAACTTCGCCAAATTTTGCGTACTATTCCTCCTTCCGCGAATAACCCTGCTTGGTGTATTCCGGTAATTTGAGAGGTATCCGTGCTATTCCGGGAATTTGCCCACCCACCGACTTAGTCCCTCTCTGTTTTCTTCTATAAAATCGTCAGGGCAGTCGGAGAGGCAGAGGGGCCCCTCCATCTGTCTCGCACCGCCATAAAATACATCATTTCGGGGCACAAAAGGCTAAACGAGAGAGCCCAAAACTCGGGCGCGGTCCCAATTTTTCCCTCTCCCGCTCTCTTTTGGAAACCAATCCTTAACCTAACCCTAACCCTAACCCTAACTCAAACCTAACCCTGGTTATCGATTTCCAAGGCGACCCATCGGATCTCTTTCGCCTCCTCCTCTCCTCCTCCTCCTCCGCCGTCCCCTTTATTTCTGAAACCCTAAGCCGTAACCCGAGCCGATCGCTAACCCTAACCCGGATCCTTTTTTACCCCTCTTCTATCTCCTCCTCTCTCTCCATTTTTAAGCTAAAAACTAGCCGTACTTTTATCTTGGACCGATCAACGGCGCCGTTTTCGCTGGAATCGCGAGATCCGGCCGTGCCCTCGACGGGATCCGACGCCATGGTGGTGAACGGGAGGCCGCTGAAGCGCGCGAAGAGGCGGGTGACCGCAGATATGTGTGATTTTCTGACCTTTCCTGCCGCCGGCGATGGGATCTGCGACGATCTCGACGGGCCATTCCGCGTGAACGTTCGCGAGTTTCTAGTGCGGCACGCCCGGCTGTCGCCGCCTTCGTCCATTTTGTTGCCTTCTGCGGTTGCCTCGCCGCATCTCATACCGTGGCGGATCATGTTCCGGGTGGGTGATCCGGCGGAGGGTGAGCTGCCGAGAGCTTTCGTCGAACTTGATGTTGTGGAAGAGGATGTGCTGCGATCAAAGTCGATCTATTGTGACCACTGTAGAGTCGTAGGTGAGATGATAATTTTACTTTTTTTTTTTTTTTTTACCAATTTTCCCTCTGGTTATTTCTTTTTTACAACATTTTTTTTTCCCGCTTAGTTGACCGGATCTGATTTGGTAAACCTGCTTCATCTGACAGCTGTCACGTACTACGTGACTATCATTATAAATTTAATAATAACTAATTTATTTTTGAATTCTGGATTTTAAAATCTTAAAAAAAAATCTTTGCCGATTTTTTTAAAAATAAATTATTTTTCGATTTATTCGTTTATTTGATGTTGAATGCATGATTGCTCGAAAATTGGAGCAGTATTGTGATGGTGGCTAGCAATGGCTATTATTGCTTTTCCAATTTTTGTGCACTGAAAATGTGTTTGATCTTGTTACAGGGTGGAGTGGTCATCCGGTTTGTGGAAAGCGTTACCATTTTATAATCCGAAATGATAGTAAACCGTCCTCCAATTGTCGCCAGACTTGTATCCATTGTGGAACCTCCCTGCCTTTGCCGGATACGAGGTGGGAAGTATACTTTCTTGATAGCGTTCCATTTCTTTTGGGTTCATGACCTTAACTACTCGTATATCTCAAGTGGATTTCTCATGAGTGATTAAATGGTTTGTTATATATAATATTTTGATTTGATATATCTTGGAGCAGGATGTTAGAACCCTTTTTCTTTGGGGAGGGATAACTAATTGACCAAGTTTGCAATGTCCATGATTCATTGTCTCACTGATTCTATTTAATCGAGGGTGTTGTGCCCCTTTTGCCGAAGTTAGGATTCCAAATAGGCTAATTAATTTTTTTTTTTTTTTTTTTTTTGTACATTGTGGACTTGAGACTTAGTCTGGGCGTCCAATGAACCGTCTGGGTCTAATCAAAATCCTTGGTACTGAATCAGGAGATTTTATGAAATGAAATTCGACCATTGCCAACTTTTTGCAAGCAGGATATTTTCTGAGTAGTTCAAGGATTGGAGCAGAGGCTATTTAGGCTGATTTTTTTGTTGCATGATAAATCTAAAATTTGTACAAACAGACTTGCATTATTTGTAATTTGTTATGCAGGAACTCAGCAGAATATAGTCATAAAACAATAAAAGAAATTGAAAGTTCTCCATATTAATTTTAATCAGGCAACTTGAGCTGGAAATCTGGTTTGTGGTTAGTGCTACACTTTTTGATTTCATCTTGTTGTTGTATACTTCTGTTGAATCCTTTGATTTATATAAGCCTTCGTCAGGTTTAATGAGAAATTGGATTTCCACAATTCCTGTTGGCAGATTTGATGCAGTTTTTGGTTGGGGGAATTTTTCTTTGCAAATGCTTCTCAAGAAATTTCTCCTGTTGCATTTTCTTGATTTGAGTGTCATTCAGTTTGACATGACTCTGAAAATGTTGGATCAGTTTGAAGCATCTTTGGTTCCTTGCTTTTGTTGATTCTCTCTTTTACTCTTCAAAGGTGTGAGCGAACGTTTTAGTAACCCAGACCACAAATTATGCTTAAGCTGGTGTGTGTGACTTGAAATAGCTCAGCTAAAAGAAAAAGATGTGCTTAGCGTTAGGTTTGTAGACAATGGAAGCCTCTTCAAGGTTTGCTGAACTCTGAGTCAAGTATATCTGTCTTCCATGGAGGATGCTGATGTGTTGTTTCTGTTGGTTGTTTTCCGTAGATTAGCTTGACAGGCTTTAAAAGGATAATTCAGCCTACACTTTGAACCCTAGAATAGAAGATTGTTATCATCAGATTGCTTGCATCTTTTATTAGGAGCTGTTACCGTCATGGTGGTGTGGTTTTCTTCTGTAAAAAGCTCCTTTATGACAGATCATTGTCTCAAGGATGAATATCCTTAGGATGCTTGAAACCTGTATCCTTTTATCGGAATGTGTCTTCTCATTTTGGTCTGCTGTTAAGATCCATACGATCTTTCCCTGGGATGGTCCTTGATTGTGCAGAGCTTTTAGAAGACTTCCTCCTGAGCTATGATCATTTGCAATTCATAGAAAGGTTTGTAACCATAATTTCATATGACCATATGCCACGTGCATATGGCTCGGTCAATTATAACACTTAGATCTTGTTTATATTTTACTTGATTTTTTGATGT
Organism: Cocos nucifera; assembly: GCA_006176705.1. Taxonomy (NCBI): domain Eukaryota; kingdom Viridiplantae; phylum Streptophyta; class Magnoliopsida; order Arecales; family Arecaceae; genus Cocos; species Cocos nucifera. Next base: position 711,877 of record QRFJ01000276.1, on the reverse strand, counting down.
TGTGTAATGAAGATTTTGATTACTTCGCTGTCTTGGTTCTGATTTGCAGCTCAGTGGACCAGTTTTGTAGCATTGTATTTCATGTTACATATTGGAGCTAGATAAGAGACCATCTGGGTTGACTTCAACATATACATATTTCTATTGGAACAAACTTAGCGTACCAATTAAGTGATTTGTTACCATTTTGACCTACAAAAGTGGGTATGAGGACAGCAGGGACACTTCTCTAACTTTTTTTCGAGTAGCTTTTTGGAGCTTTATGTTGCCAGCAATCTACATACATGTTGATATAGGCCTGGTTTCTGTTATGCTGTGGAGTGGTTTGATTAGTAGAATGAAAGTCGAGTATATTTCTTTTGAGATACAATGTTAGTGGCTAGGCATGTTAGCCATATTATTACGAACTGTGATAAACTTTAATATCTGTATGCAACTGTCTCCTTGTATTTTGTGGAACTTGTTTTCTCGTCAATATATGTAGTAACTGGTTCAAGATTTGAGTGTTTATCAGATAGATATTTATCTTTAAAGTATAACTTTCAGTATTGTCTGGAAATGCTTCGGTGGAACTTGTTACTGCTTAATAACAGGTGATCTCCTGCGATCACAATGATTCTGCAGTATGTGTAAAAACAATGGAGATCTGAGAAGGGCATCTTGCCTCTATAGATCTGAACTATATTTATTGATCTTATGATGTTTGTTTATCGTGCAATGTTTTGTTGATAAACTGTTTCTCATGCAAATGCACCCTTTTTCAGGTGTATTACATGCAAATATGAGATGACAGGTGATGATCTAGAAGATTGGCCATATGTACAGTTGGAAGATTCCAGTCATTTACTGCATGCTGTAGTGCATGCAAATGGTTATGGCCACCTTCTCAGAGTTAATGGTCGAGAAGGTGGTTCAAAATATTTAACAGGATGTGATATAATGGGCTTTTGGGATCGCATATGCAAAATGCTCCATGTCAGGTATGGGTTATCTTGTGATTATCATATATCTCTTGTCATTTTCATTGATCATTATATGATTGAGATTTAGTATTGATTGCAACATTTTGTTAGGATATTATAAAACCTGATAATTACTTCATATGTTATTAAATGCTAGATGCTTAAACTGTATTAGAATTTTCTATACCAGACACCTGTGTGTGCTACAGTCAAATTCTTATTATAATAACAGCAAAATCTTAATATGTAACGCTTATTATTCTGTTGATTGGGGAAATCAAATTGGCATATTTATGGTTTAATTCAGATTCATGGATGTTGAACAAGAAGACTTTGTGATTAGGGTGTAGGGTGGTTTCAGAGGGTCGTTTATAATCACAGGGACCACACAAGAATTTTTTCTTAAAACCAATTTATGATATTCCATTGGAGGAACATGGTGATGAAAACTTTATTTTACTTGCCCTTAAATTTCTATTTATTTGTCATATAACTGCTCTGGCACAATGGTACTGGTGAGTCTTGGCACAATGGTAAGGTTACTTTATAATGACCTAAAGGTCATAGGTTCAAAACATGGAAACAGCTTATGTTTGATCCTTCCCAAAGAACTACTTGCAATGGTGAAAGCCTCACATGCATTGGGCGGTCCTTTATTGTATAATTGGTTTTGCACATCTTGGACCATCGATGGAGTGTCAAATGAATTATAAACATAAAAATTGAAGATAGAATGGATGCATCTCAACATAATCAAAGCCTGTTGAACACTAATTTCCTATGTTTTAAAAGATTCTACATGACAACTGATGAATTAACAATTTGAAGCCTCTTTGGTACCAAGACCCAAGGAGGTCCCTAGCAGGGTTTCAAAGGTCAGACTGCCTGAAAGAGTAATCAATTCAAAATTAAGAAATAAAAGAACAAAAATCTAATTTTAAATAGAGCAATTATAACATGCTGAATAAGCTATAGTTGATAAAGGAAAATATTTGCAAGGCAGCATCCTATGCTAATTTATGAATCAGTCTTATTCTTCATACTCAAACATGATGCTAAGACTGTGTAGGCAGTTCCACTTTGGTAGGTCTCAGAGATGTTCAAGGCAGCCATTTTTAACATGTTGCTGCAAGTTGTCCTTAGAATGGGCCACAAAATTGGCAACAATATTTTGTCACGATTGAAAATGACAAACATGGTACGTGATTGTTAATTGACTTTGCAAAGTATGAACGTGGAGTTGTGATATTGCAAGTAGGTGAGTGTTTGAAGAAGATTAGAAGGTTGAAGTTAGAATATACAAAAGAGAACCTTGAGAAAGGAGCACAGCGATGTTGGAAGGCTGCTTGTTGCTAAAGCATATGTAAAAAATGTAAGATGTTGAGGTCAGAGTGCTGCAACCACGAGGTTTAGCCCAAGTTCTCTGCATCCTCTCCCCAAGGGAAGATAATGGATTTAATTTCCATCATGAGATTTTGCATATTTTGTTGGTATGAAGCTGATGGTTTTGTGTGCAAATGACATGGATGCTTATGGAATTTACATGGCTTTTACCTAGTGCTTATTGATTGTTGGTTCCTGTGAAATTGGATTTTGCCTTTCCAATTCCACCCACCATGAAGTTTTAAATGATTAATTCTGATTACATGGCAGCTAACCGAGGTCAGTTTTCTACTTTGAGCCACTCATGCTTTTGATGAAACCATTATCCCTGTTTATATATGTCGAATAATGTTATATTCATTGGTATGACGTGGTACCTGATAAGTGTAATTAGGAATACATTTTATTATGAATTCTGATTTGATCTCCTCCTTTATTATTTGTCATTTCATGTATTAATTTCTTAGTTTAATTTTTTGTTAAAGGTTATGTTGTTAATGACTTCTAAAAGCATTATTTGTCAAAATGAAGCTACGAGCATCTCTTTGTTCAACTAAAATTTTCCAATGTTCTGTTTCTGCTTGACTGAAAAATCATTTTTGTGATGACAGAAAGGTCACTGTTATGGATAAATCGAAAAAGTATGGAATGGAGTATCGTCTCCTGTGTGCAATAACTGCAGGCCATTCATGGTATGGAGATTGGGGATACAAATTTGGTGCTGGTAGCTTTGCCCTGACTGCTGGTGTCTATCAGAGAGCTGTGGAAACCCTCTCTAATATACCACTGTCCATCTTCTTCTCCCATGCCCGATCTCCTCGCACCCCATTACAGAATATAATTGCACTGTATCAGTGCATCGCCGATTGTCAATTAGTGACTGTGAGGGATCTCTTCTGCTATGTGATGCATCTGCTTCATGAAGCTCATGAGCAAGCACAACCTGAAAATCTTATGGAGAAGAAATTGGCTAAAGCTGCTTCAGGCGTATTGTGTGCATGGACAAGGGAGGATGTTGAGAAGGCAGAGAAGGCGATGGTCAAGGTTCTTCAAGCTGTTGGGATGTTCAAGTGGGTGACTTGGCGTGCTCTTAGAGGAGCCACATGCCGGGCAATAGAAACCCCAGAGCTGCTTAATTATTGCCTTAGGGGGCTTGGTGGTAAGGTTACTGAAGATGGCATGATGGTTGCCGTCCGTTGCAATGCTAAAACAAGTGCAATTGAGTATAGGTCAGTCCAACATATCCGTTTGTATCTTGCCTATTTCTAGTTTTAAGTTTATTCAGGCATCACTAATTCTATGCAGTGCAACTAAATCCTATTGGACGTCCACAAGGTGCTCGCTCTTGATAAAATATTATTTGGTGAAATTTTTACATACTGATTGGAGGTATTTTTTTTCCTTTTCTGAAAAATGCAGGCTTGAAGAAGCTTCGAACCAGATGCTGTCCGCTCAATGCTTGTGGAGGCCAACTGCTGATCAGCTCCTCCATGATCTCAAATTCTTATATGATGCCGTTCTTAATCCCACGACCATGCAATCTTACAAGCCACTGGCCACAAATGATTCTGCCCACAGCTCAGCATCAAAACTTATCGATTGTAAGCAATTCATAAAGCATTATGATGATCCTGCTTCTAGTTGGTTGCCTTCTAGTCCATTTATGCTTCGGATCTGGTGCCATGTTGAGTTGATCGATCACCCAAAGGACTATACGGCTTCTCCACCGGAGCTTCTGATTCTGCCAATGTCTGCCACCGTCGCTGACTTAAAGCAACAAGCAACTAGAGCTCTTCAAGAGACATACCTGATCTTCCAAAGGTTCCAAGTTGAGCAGTTAATATTAGACCGCGGAGATGTTGGTGACTTAACTCTTGTCAAGCATATACTTGGTCCAAATGAAATTGCTATGATCAGAGGAAGGTGTGTTGGAGATGACAGAAGGCTGGGGCAGTTCCGTATGGAAAGAGGGTTGGAAAACTGGATTGTGGATTGCGTTTGTGGAGCAAAGGATGATGATGGTGAAAGGATGATGGCCTGCGATACCTGTGGGGTTTGGCAGCATACGAGGTGTATTGGGATAAGTGATTATGAAGAAGTACCAGTTAAGTTTGTTTGTAAGAAGTGTATTTGCATGCGCAAGGCTAAAGGTCGCAGCAGTGGAAGAATCAAAAGTAACACCTCTGGTGGTAGGTGCAAGGATGAAATAGAACCATCCATCACTGAGCCAAGGAGATTTGGTAGCCTAACAACTGTAGGGTGATAACATTTTTGTTGTTGTAAAGTGTTGATCTGCATGTACATAGAGTAGTGGAGTATGAGAGCTGATGACAATCTCAGCTTTGGCCTGCTTGTAATAATTTTTATGGCCATGGTGGAAACTTTTTGTTTCTCCTTAATTCAGAAGTTTATCCTTCCTGCAAAATTTTCATTTTGCACCTGCATAGCATTGACAGCTAATATGCATCAGGCTTACTAATCTAGCATGACGTTGATAAATTAAAGCATTAATTAAGAATTAGCTGATTCACTTTCCAAATATATTATTGTTCTAATCACTAACCTTTATAAATCCTTTTTTCAATCCCTTTTTTTAATTCAGTGCTGATTGCCGGGTCTTTCATGATATGCAAGAGCTGTTCTTCATGCAGTGAGAGTCGTGCCAGAGCCTTTGTTAGCCTTGTATACCTTGTCACCACTTGTTGATACAGCCTCAGCAGCTGTTGAACATCCTCTACTGTCAGGTCTTTTGCCTCTGATTCCATGAAAGGATATTGGCAGCCTGCAATCCCTTATGAAAACATCAGTTGGTCTGCTATCAATTTTGGATTGTTTATTGCAAAGGGGCACTTAGAAAACAGCATTTTGGAACTATTTCTTGACCATGATATACCTAGGTTCTATTCTGTACAAACAATTAAAATTTTTGAATGCTTTGAAACTTGTGTTGAATTTATTCCATGTTGATTCCTAAAAAATGGCATAACATGTATAGATAAGGCAAGCATCTAGTGATTTTGGTGGATCACAAAATGCTGTACAATCTGGTTCCTCGTGACTGGTAGTTGCATCACAACGAATTTATCTAGGCACATATGGTTCTTAGGTGCCAAAATCCTTTACAACCAGTGAGGACTTGATTACAATCTTGTGTTCATTGAAATAATAAAAAGGTGAACAATAGACACATGATGACAAAAAAGCAAGAGTGCAAAAAAGAGAATCAAAAAATACAGAAGATAATTGGAGCAATAGTAGGAAGGTGAGGACGCTGAAAAAAGAATTAACACAATCTGGATGCATTCATCAGCAAACATAAAGAGCTTCAAGGGGAAAAAAATTGGTGACAAAATTTGCGGAATGGAAATCTGAAGCAGGAATCTAACCTAGGTTATCAGTTACCACATCCGAATAACCTTACCACCTGCACTATTTTATTAAGTCTGTTCTGCAAGCTTTAATTATTTTGGCATGCTTGATTCAGTTAGGCAGGCTAGTCCTTGCCTGGGCAGACCACCAAAACGCTTTGGTTAACTGCCTTGACAAGAGTAACTCAAACTACTACTTGATTACTTAGAACTTTCCATGATGATTCACATACACAACAGGTCATGAGAATCTTCGATGCAACTGACCACACAAAAATAGAAAAACTTGTTGAGAAAGTTTATAGGTATTTTGGATAATGCATATTCTGAGAGGATGAAACTTGTTTATGATTAAGGTCACTTGTGCTGTACAAGATAATTGAAGTTCTCTAGTGTTGTACAAAGTAATTGGAGGTTGGTAAGTCATCTAAATTTATATGCACAAGTATTTAGAAGATTTCTAAGGATATTTATAAAATCTCCAAGGATTGGATCTCTTAATGCAATATGGAAAGATAAACAGTATGCAACATTCATACATGGTCACAATCGAGTAATCATGGCCTGTGGAAACCACACAAGCTATTATATCCAAATCGATGTTGTCAAAGCAGCAAAATGGGCCAAGGTGGTATCCGTGAGGGAAAAAACAAAGGACAAGAAATGGAACAAAAAAAAAAAAAAAAATCAACAGCCAACACAAATTGAAGATATACAAAGAGGAGGAAGATGGAAATCTTTCGACAGCAAACAAGAAAAATCTGGTCATGAAAAAGTAGCACTTAAAAGAAAATGATTTAAATGAAAAGTTTTCTCGAGGGTCTTCTGCACTGTAAACGCATATCAGGTCAAATTAAGCAGTGGTCAAGAGGTATCTCAGAAGTAAATATATCTTCTAAATTTAATACAAAATATATTTCTAACTTGTTAATATTAGCATAATATCTGACAGCTAACAAATCATGTCAAATCAAATTAGTCATTGTAGATGACTCCATGTTCCCTATTGGTTCCAATCATGAAAACTGAAGATTCACACAAGTGTAGAAGGATTCAAGACTTGATATCAGCACACATCCTGGTCTTGTCCTAAGTCAATACAATACTTGGATGTACCTGTTCCAATAATCCAAATGGGTTGGCATCCAATACTTTAGCGGGCCTCCAAAATCGATGTTTTTTGTTTTTTTGTTTTTGTTTTTTCTGTTTAGGATTTTTGTTGATATTAAATGATTTTTAAGATTTTTTAGCTTCTTAAATGGTCATCTTGAGCCTCTTAAATAGGTTTAATACTAGGATGCCCCTGCTTGAATGTTCTCTAATTTTTCTGTTTTTTTTTTTTCCTTCAACCTTTTGTAACTTTTATTATTTATAATGAAGTTGGACATTCAAGCTGCCTCGCATGGCTGAACCAACGAGACAAAAAGAGAGCCAACAGGGGCTCCCTTTTGTCTGTGAGAGGGACCCATCTACCTGGCTAGTACCAGGCGACCCATATAGCAAACCAGGCAATCCCAGCCAGCACCAACTAGGATGGCTGGGATATCTGTTTCATAAGCTTGATTGGTTAAAATCAATTCTGCTGCATTAATTAATTGGGCATACAGTTTGCAGAATAACTGTGAATTTGGTCAAAATACACCTGTATGTAAACAAATGTCAAAGACATAGATAATAAATAAAATTATAATACTGTAAAGTTACCTTCGAGATTGACATGGATCTCCTTGCCATGCCTTCTCATGGTGGGAGCATCACCTTCAGATAACTGTAGTATACTACCATGCCCGGTGACAGTCTCTTCACTGGCTAATTTTGCTGATTGCATATTCTTCTCAAACTCACTTTCTTCCATGGACAGTGAACTGGCATTGATATTTGTTATGAATGTTTCTGCTGAGATGAGATTGGTAAGGTAATATTCCACTTCTGACACAAGCTTCGAGTTCCTTCTAAAAAGCTGGATAAATTTCAGGTTGGAATGCAGCTGGGGAGGATTGGCCTACATCAATTTGAAAGGAAACTCAAATGCTTTAGACTCTGAAATAAAAGGCATGTTGATAAAAAATTAAAGCATAATGAGTTCTGAGCAACTAGCATGGTTTAAGGGTTGCATGGTACCCACTGGATATCATAGGTCAGTTAGAAAGAGGATTTTTTTTTTCCAGTACAAAAAAAAGAGCATTTATTGATTAAGACAACACCCTGAGTGCCCCATTTTGTGAAAAGTCACAGTTAAAATTGAAAAGACAATGTCAAATAAAGGCACTTATGAAATAACAATTCTCTATTGAGTTCTCACAAGTGAGGAAGAAATTTGGTTATCCTATCCTGCAATCCTCATCCCAAGTAGTTAAAGTTGGGAAATGAAAAGAAATGGAGACACGCACGCATGATGCCGCTACTAGAAATCATTGTGCAGTAGGAAATCTTAAGCATTTCATCAGTAATACCCTCAATCTAAATTGTTCTCATGAAAACTAAACCAATTGTAAACTGCAAGCCTACTTCACTCTTGCAGTGATATTTAGCAAAGGCAATGATGTAATATAAACTTCATTTTTTTATATGCAAAATAAAAATATGCTATGTAACTTCAAAAGCCTCCAAGTAGTTGACTTTGCGTGTCCATTAGAAAACTGTTCATACAGGTAAATATTACTCTGCCAGCGAGGCAGTACACCTTAATTATTCTAAACCTCAGTGGTCCTTTTCCAAGAAACAATTCGCAATTACTTGAAAAATATTCTATGGCACGCTCTGCTAATGTGGGTTTTCCAAAGAAAAACTGGGACATTATTAAACTGGACGTGGTTCAAAGACAGGTCCTTTAGAAACTAAAGGCTTACAGAGTTAAAATGCTAATTGTGGTGGCTTTTCTTTCATAAAAACACTATGTGATCTCTAAAGAAATGGAATTAAGACAACCATAGTGAAAATGGTAGAGTTAATCATAAATATTAATGAGCTTGAGTGTCACAAGAAATTGGAATTGGGATGCAACTTGTTATATATGAGAGTCAATGTCCAAAGTAAAGACTAAATATCTGGGAACTCAGGAATAAGCGAATAATTTCCACTAGGGAGTAATTTGAATTTTGAAAGATAATGTCTTTAAAAAGAATACAAATTAAAAATCTTTAAAGGGCTTCAAAGTCTATTCCCCATTTTTCCTGTACTATCTCCTAAAACATATAATCAACAAATACTGGTAGTATGCTCCCCCATTTTCATTAGAAGTAAAACATGTAATATGACCATTTTTATCGCAATCAGCTAACCATCCTCTCCTCTGCATTAACCTTACATAATGAGATGTATATATGTCAGTCATGAGCATCATCAAATAACCTTTGATGTAATCAATAGCTTTATGATGTAATCCATAGTTTAGAACAGCAATATAAATGGAACACACCATAGATGTGACACCCACCGACAACAACATATAATCACATGGAAACTTGAAAATACTGTGTTCAAAGAGAAAAGGTGTCTTAACCAATAAATCAAGCTAGAGAGAGATGGCTCAAAGAGAAACATTGATGACTGAATGGGCAAGGCAAATGAATTGTCTTTGACTGAGAAATTGTTCATATTTATGTTACAATGTCAATAGGACAGATGCCTTGACTTGGCTCTCTACCTTCCTCTTTAATTGGATAACTTTTTACTCCTTAAAATAGTCTGTTCTTGTTAACCAAAAACATCTAAACCATCACCAAGACATATATGATAACAATGTGCTATCCACAAAAGATAACGATGTGCTATATATGTCTTTTCTGCTTTAAAAGCCCTAGAAAGTTATTTATGGCTCAAAATAGGATTCTTTACTGTGTATTTGTTGCTGTTGGTAGCAATCAAGCGAATATCATTCAATAGATGAATGTGATTAAAAGAGAAAGGTGTGCTTTCAATTGAAGACATTATAATCATGAAGAATGAAACTTCCAATGCATGACTAACATTGGTTTAGAAAGCTGATGAAAGATTTTGATCAAGGTTCACTGAACCGGCCTGAATTAGACGGTTCGGGATGTGATAAATCGTACCGGTGGTTAATCGGTGCAGTTTGGGTGTTTGATTCGGAATGCCGGTAAAAACAAGAAGAAGAAAAGAGAGGGAGGGAGGGAGAGAGAGGAGGGGCTGAGCCTCTAGGTCTCTGCGGTCCTCTGTGAGAGAAATTGAGAAGAGAGAGAGAGATAGAGAGAGGGAAAGGGAGGGGAGAGGGAGGCGAAGGCGGTAGGGAGGCCGTTGTGGCACTCAGGTGGCCCAAAACCCCCTTGCGGTTGTTGCGGATTAGAAATAGGGGCTTTGTCCTATTTCACTGGGTTTTTTAAAAAATCCGATACATAGTGAAGTCGACGATATGCCTCAATTTAGAACTCGTGATGGCCGTGGAGAGATTTTGGACCGTTCGGTGGCCATGGCGGCCATCCGGCAGCCTCCCCCCACCTTCCCCTCCCTCCTCTCCCCTCCCTTCCCCTCTTTCACTCTCTATCTCTCTCTTTTCTCAATTTCTCTCATGGAGGATTGTGGAGCCCGGGAGGCCTCGGCGGTCCTCTGGTGACCACTATAGGCATCTCCTCCAGCCTCCCGTTCCTTCCCTCCCCCCTCTCTCTTTCTCTCTCTTTTCCTCCCTGGTTCATCCTCCATTTCTATGTCGGTTCGGGCCTAACTTGTACCACCAACCGGCCGGCACGGGGTTCGATTCTGAGTCGGCGATCTATTGTTTTGATTCATGAATTTGCAAATCAAAGAGGATATCAAGTTGAATGCCTCTCAAGAAAACAATCCTCAAAAGGGAAAAGTAAAATCAGTAGTAAGTGATTGGCCAGATATTTGGATCCACCATGATGTTTGGAAACTCATGAGGATTCTTTATGTATGGTGGAAGGAGGAAACTGGGGACATGGTCACTTTATGGTGGTCCATTACTGCAACAGAACCCTTGCGATGCCATCTCATGTCAGTCAAAAAGGAAGAAAATGAGTTTGGTAGCTTTTAGAAGTCCTTCCTCATCAAACAGTCTACAACTCACAAGGCAGTAGGGGACCATATTAAAGGTAGGCAACAAAAGAAAAAGTTGGCTACTTCAGGGATCACAATGCAGCCGTTCACTATGTAACATAAATAATATCACTTCTATCGCATTTAGAAATAAGTAACCAAGGAAAATCAATTCCATTGTTTTCACTGTCCCTTTTTCATAAATTCTTTTAATATTTCAGGGTGTGTTTCAGTCAAGTATGAGTCAGTCAAGCAAGAATCCTGTCAGGACAGGTCATGAGCCTAATTTATGTATGACTAGATTACAATAAGCATGGTGTCCTGAACAGTTGGAAGTCTATAAAGGAGTCTCTTTTCTCCTGTGAACAGATTATTTGCAAATGGTCAATTAACATTTCAGACTCTTCTTGTAGGGAACATAGTTGAGGAGCCTATGATCAACCAACATCGTCTTTCTTCCGCAGTTCTCTAATAGAGTTCAGTGATACGATGATTTCTTCTAAATTTAGGATAAGATGCCTCAAAGTTTACCTCCTTCAGAGCTAGATTTCTTGTTCTTTCAATTTCAATGAACAAATACAAAAAAAATAATACTAAAGTATGACAGCAGAGTTATACTAGTCATATTCATTATTTCAGAGGAATCTAGAGTGCTGGAATTAATTTGCAGCATTCTGAAAAATCAGTCTGCAAGGAAACTGACAGGAAATGTGATCTATTAGCAATTCTTAATTTATGATCGAATTCAAAATCATCCTGCATCACTTTGTTGAACAGCTTTGAAGAAAGTAGACAAGACTTTTGAAAACCTTTTTCTTAGAAAGGAAGACTTTTTAAAACCTTAAAAAGGTTAAAGATTTGTAGAGTTCTATCAGGCCATGACCAAGTTTCCACATAATACTCCACTCCAGATCATGTTTATTAAGAATGCACTTCAATTCCAAGAGTAGGACATCTTAAACATGCATATGTTGAATAAATGAGAAAGACAAAGGGGCCTGGGAAGGTACCTTATGTGATCCTCATTATGAATTAGTACTCAATGACTACGTCCACAACGAAATTCAAAAAAAGATAGTTCAGTTATAGATTGAAAAATATAAGAAATAAACAGTTTTTTACTAAGGAAATACATTAAACTTTTTATTGAAAGACTTTTTTCTGACTTAAAGCTTTATCTATTACTGCTCGTTTATGAAAAATTCTGCTTCTCATAACTCATAGAGAGATCAAGAATAGGATCATTAAACCCCTTTAGCAGCAATTAGGGTTTCAGAGTCCACATTTCTAAGTTTAAAACAACTTATCAACTTAGTCAGCAGATAATCAAGTTTCACAAGGGAACTGCTGACACATTATAAAATACTCTCTTCCTAGAGTATTATGGATTCAATACATCTACACTACATAAATACACAGACCACACTTAGCTAATGACAGAGAGATAAAACCAGAAACTGCAACTGTAAACAGCATGCAATAAAAGTAAGGGAACCCACAAATGAAAGGTAGGCACAACTACTGTTACCAAAAACAAAAAGAGCTTGCCTTGATGGTAACATAAATAAGAACCGGAAGGAAGTCATCAGCCCCTGCTGGTACATGATTGCTTGACATCGATATATTGAGAAGTAAATTGTTTATAATTCGACAACAATTCATAATGCAGAGAAGCTTCTCACGGGGAGCTTTGAAAGCATTTATCTTCTGCAGTTCTTTTGCTGCAAACTAGTAACCATAAATAAAAGGAAGAAAACTTGGTCAAAAATTTGGCATTCAGAAAACAATAGTCTTAAACTATAACCTGCAAAATGTTTGTGACTGGAAAACTATAGCACCCTAAATGCTGCACCAGGGTCCATAATTACTTCCAAAAGATAGACCACACAACTTAATGAAAGCTATTTCTAACGCCTCTGGTGATCTTAATTGAGCTTCTCTGTCATTTATTATGTGCTCAATCAATTTATTAACCAATTTATCACTTAATTACAATAGATCATGCACTTTATTGACTATGCTCCTTGTTTGTATGATGTTGTTCCATGATTGTATTAACATAGCTTTAAGACAGAATTGTTTGCTAAAAGCTCTTTGGAGCAAATACATAAAATAATGTAAAATGAATATCAAGTATATATGTAGAATTGTAGATTGACTGCACTGATGGCCACATGAACTTATACAGGACTGATTTGAGCAACATAAACAACAAATCATACAATAATAAAAGGCTGGAATTCCATAAAGTAGAAGAACTATATACATGACCATACACACAGTAAGTTGGAGTAAATTCTCAGAGCGGAATACACATGGTCGAAAGGTCAAAATTTCATGCCTAGCCTTGTTTGTTGCAAGCCACCACAACCGCATTTGGTCAAGCTCAGTTTCAATAGCTCAGTGGAAAATCACAGCAAGGCTGGTGCATGGTCTGTGATCAGGGATTGTGAAGGACAAGTGTTGATTACTGTCTCCATTGGGTTGTTTCATGTCATGGTCCCACTGAGAGCCAAGTGAGAAGGGCCTAAGGCAATTAAAAAGCAATTAAAAATGCAGTGCACCTTCAATGTTGAATATAACAACATTGAAGGTGATGCACAAACAGTAATTCAGTGGATCGTCAACCAACTAACACCATTCACCCTAACTCTGGCACATTTGGGAGAGTGTCAATGCATCATCGAACACATCATTACTAATAAAGTTAGGGAAGGAGCCAGGTTTCCTGCTGGCTAGCAAATGAGAAGTCCAAGATTAGCAGGACAATTTGGCTCAATACCTTTCACATATGGTGTAAATTTGTAGTGAATGCTCAAGATGTTTGTTTTAAACTAAGGTTTTAAGTCTTGGTATTTGGCCCCATACTAGTAGCTTACTAGCATAATACGATAAAGTACTCTCCATTCTGATCCATGGTACGATGCTAGAGTCAGCATGACATAAGTCGGTAAAGGACGTATCAAGCCCCCGTAACATATGAATATCATATGAGGTTCGTTGTACCAGCCGTAAGGATTGGAAATTAAAACCCTGTTTTGAACATTCCTAACTCGGGGAGTTCTATCCCCTCCCTATTATGATGAAAAAAGGGGCTGAGTACAGCTTGAAACTTCTGTCTTTCAGCTTATTAGGGATCCTACAGAATTACTCTAATTTTGCTAAAACTTTGGTTTCAGTTGTATCATCTTCCAAATGTTATGTCAAGCCAGGCCCACTATCTTAGACAAAGTATGGCAGGTCAAGAAATCAGCACCAACAAGTGAGAATTTTTGAGCAACCCAATAAGTGAGAATTGATGTCAGGTTGGTAGCTGCTTGAAAATGTTGTCAAGAATTGGTTTTTGACTGTGTCAAATAGATGGTATGTCTTGCCTCAAAGGTCAAGGTACACATTGACAACAAAATCAAACATTATTTTAGTTCAAGAAAAATAAAATGTTCTCAATGCACTATGTTATGATGTTAGATTTTTATAATTTGACAGGAGATCCATAAGCAATTAATGCATTAGTTTAGCCATCAGTGCCATTAACAGTTGCCTTTTTTGGCCCTTTTTTCACCTTCAATTAGATAAGCTACTTTCCCTCTGGAAAAAGTTGAAGAACGATACAAGCTGTTGCCAAGTTTAAGAAAGGATGACTTGATGCCATTTAAATGTCACTCACATTAAAAGCAAGGGAAGACAGTTATTTGAGATATTGAGGTTACAAGAAAGGAGTGTTATCTTGTTACAAAAAGGCACTTTCTACCTTGAGGGAGACATCCACACACGGTGTTGGTTTTACCATGTTTACTGCTTACAATTCTCTTAAACTGTATGAGAAGTCCCTTTGGGCATCTAAAATGATGTTTCAATTGCTAAAAGCAAGGTTAAATGTCATCATGCCCATAGCTCTGCATTATCTCTCAAGGATATCTATATCTACCAGAGAATTCAGTGTAACTTAAAGAACATTATGTAAGGTCATTATGAGTGCTTGAGAATTCTTCTTAGACTAAGCACAATATTCAATATGACCTTCATTAAATTATTGAATTTAACCCAATTCCAAATTACTATTTTATCATAAATAATTCCTCTGGTTTTTGTGCTAGTGGCAATGAACGCCATTCAGTCCATCACCCAACTTGAAGTAACTTCAGATTACTCTTATTTTAACTCAATACACACAAAAAAAGCTTTCTCCAAAAAGAACTCAAGCAGCCTGTCATGTCTTCTTTCAGGTATCGCCAACATCTTCATATTGAATAACGGTTGCTTCTCTAACTACACTTTTTCTTTATGTAGCAAGGACAGGGAAGAAAGAAGAGGAAAAATGAAATGGAAAATAAAAGGGAAATAACAGGAGGAGAAGAAATATGAGATACAGAAAGATAATGAGGAAAAGAAGGGATAGATTTGCACTCCAGCCAGTTACTAAAAACAAATGTTGAAGTCAGTCACAAACCCCATCTAGAGCCTAATAAATCTAGGAGCCCACTGATTTGACCTTTAAAAGAAGTAGAATATTTCTAAGATTAATTTTATGCAAAATGGAGTTTCTTTTGAGACTAAAACTTGAGTTTGCTATCAACAACAAATTGCTAAAAAATCAATTGAATTCAAACTCATGATTTTAAGGAATCTAAGAACAACATACTGTTCTTTAATATATCTACTGAAAATATATATTAAAGTATCTTAAATATATTAAATATGTATTTAATTTTCACAAATTTAATATATCTGAAAATATATTAAATGAATAAATTAAAAAAAAATCTGAGTAAGCTACATACTAAGAACATCAAGCAACATTCATGAATTGATTTTGAAAAATGAGTCCATTTTCCACTAGACAATTATGCACTAGCATGATTTATATGACAAGTTTACTAGAAAGAAAATTAAGATGAAATCTACCAGTAAGCTGATATAAGGAGCAGAAACAAAGGTTCCAACGAAATTGGTATCTTAAGAGTAATTAGCTGGCTCAAATGAAGACTTAAATATATAAGAATGTTTCACGACAATAGAAGTTGACGAAAGGAGGCATTCAGGCATTGCAACTCCTCATATGCTCATGGAATGTACTGACTCAACTCACATTTTATCATCACATTTCATTATGTTTGCCTTATTGTTGAACCTATAAAGGTTAGAAATTAATGGCTGCCTACAACTACTGAAACAATTCTGCAAATCCATGTTTGTTTTTAGTAAAATCAGCAATTAATTCAACCATGTCTTTCTTCATGCAAGAACTTACGATAAAGTACACAACAATTATGGTGAAAATAAGTTGTTGAATTACAAAATAAAAGGAAAAATTAACTTGAATATATCATGCAGGAAAGAATATCCAAGTAGATTTTTTTTTTCAACCAGAAAAGAAAAAGGCATACCAGCCATGATGCTTCATTATGCAGAACTCTAGGGACATCCAAGTGATCAGGCCTAATAAAGTGCTGCAGCAAGCGAATTTTCTCTGAAACGTCTAGATCTGCTTTTACATCCTCGGGAGAGGAAGCAAATGTGCGGTTGAACAACTTTGTCATGACATACTTTTCTAGACCCTGTACGGTGCACAACTATTTCAAAGACATGTTTCAAAACAAGTTCAAAATATTTCATGTGAAACAGAGAAAATTAGGTATTTCTGTCAAATGAAAGGCAAGCATTACAAGATAGATTTCTCTCACTCAAAAGTCTAGAGCACTAACCCTGAAGTACATTCCATAAAGAAAGCGAAGGACAGCCTCATTCAGTTGGCTGAATGCTGAATCTCAATTCATTCTTTTTGACTTGGAGAACTTATTCATTTTTTATCAACTGACTAAGCCATAGTTTATGGACTACCAATATTTATTCTCTTCTTGTTGACCAAATCCCCAAAGGTTCTGAAGTTGAGTCAATCCAAGACAACTTTTAAGCAATTATCTTTAAGAGCATCAAGCGGAGGCTAAACAGAAGATCTTGTTCACAAAGTATAATGCAATGGCACTTAATGATTCTTGACTGATTACAGTGCCACACCAGTGGGTACCACCAGTATGGGGCGTACTGTATTGTTACCGAACCAAGACTCGGTACTGGGGGCATACCAAGATTGAACCAAATCCCATACCAGGCATTTTGACGATATACCAGCATAGTACCTGTACAGAGTCTAGTACCAAACCTTGAATTACGCAGATTCACAAGATTAATTTTGGCCTTCCAATGATCTGGTTTGATGTTGCATCACCAAATCAATCAAATTTTGAACAGAGAACATTAACTAAAAGCTAGATCATTTAGAATGATAGAACTTTAAGAACATAAGTTTTATTTTAAATTAAATTAAATAGATTACATATTCAATACTGGGCAATAAAACAACTGATGATATTGTTTCCAATCATGTTAAACATTGTAAAAAGGCTGCCATGTAAGGCCCTGTTTGGAATTGCTATTGGCAAGAGAGCTTTTGAAGCTTTTGGAAGTAGAGCTTTTGGACGTTGAGGTTCTATATAAAGCTGTTTGCTATTTGATAACCATATTTCTAAAGTGCTACGAAACTTTAATATATGTTTGGTAACCAAAGTGAGAAAATGCTTTTGGTATGATAAAATAACAATAAAGGACATTTGCATAGTATTGTATAGTGGAGTATAATACTATGTAATATTACATATTATTACATATTAAAATATTATTAATATTGTATGATATTATTATAATATTGTGTAATATAATATTGAATACTATAGCATAATAATATAACATAATATGTTATGATATTATTATAATTATAATGTAATATATAATATAACAATATAATATAATATAAGGATTATAATCTAATCTAATAATAAATTATACTATATTATTATAATATAATAATATTATCTCATTATTAAATATTATTATATTAGATAATATTATAATACTATAGCATAATAATATAACATAAATATGATATGATATGATATTATTATAATTATAATGTAATAAATAATATATAATATAACAATATAATATGAGGATTATAATCTAATCTAATAATAGATTATACTATATTATTATAATATAATAATATTATATTATTAAATATTATTTATAAGATAATATTATTATAATATAACAATATTATAATAGATTATATTACACATTTATATTATAATAATATAGTAATATTATTATAATATAATTATATAACAGAACTTAATATAATGTAATATAATCTAATATATTATATTGTTGTATTATTAATATAATAATATAATATAATATTCCTTTATATTTTTATAACAATACATAATATGATCATCATATAATTATTATTATCAGAATAACATAATATTATTATAATATAACAATATTACAATAGATTATATTATACATTTATATTATAATAATATTACTATATTATTATAATATAATTATATAATAGAACATAATATAATGTAATATAATCTAATATATTATATTATTATATTATTAATATAATATAATATTTCTTTATATTTTTATAACAATATATAATATGATCATAATATAACTATTATTATCAGAATAACATAATATTATGATTGTAATAATATTTTATATTACGCTTAGTTCTAATATAATATAAAAATACATTATATTATAATTATGTATTATCACAATAACAACATGTATTATACTATTATAATGTAACTAGTCGAAGACCCGCGCGTTGCGCAGAGCGGATAATTACGGTATATAATTGTTAAAATTTTTTAATAACAAATGTTCATAATAAATATTTTTTTTATTTTTTTATTTTATTTATTTATTATATATTATAATTTTTTTATTTTATAAAATAATATTTTATTATTTTTTTCTTCTTCTTCCTTCTTATTCTCATACCTTCTCCGCACCCGCCAGTGCCGCCCCACCCCCTACTATTCCACCACAGCTCTTCTCTCTCGGCAAATGCCGATCTCGATCGCACCCCGCTAGAGCTGTCAATTTGGATTAGGCCCGTCGGGCTGGCCCGTCCCGCCATGTAAACGGGGCGGGTTGGATTCATGTTTTAGTAACCTATCAAAAGGCGGGTTAAATAACCCACCCCGTTTGGATTGTGGGTTGTGGCGGGTTTGGGGCGGGTCGAACAGATTGGCCCGCCTCTTTTTTTTTTTAATATATATATATATATATATATATATATATATATATATATATATATATATATATATATATATATATACATTGATTTGGAACTTTGATTTGCCTCTAAATTAGTTTAAAAATTAGAACTTTAAGTCTTTTAAGTTTGGATTGTATTAAGTATTTAAATTTGGTTTGTATTAAGTATTTAACTTTGATTTGAGCTTGA
Organism: Cocos nucifera; assembly: GCA_006176705.1. Classification (NCBI taxonomy): domain Eukaryota; kingdom Viridiplantae; phylum Streptophyta; class Magnoliopsida; order Arecales; family Arecaceae; genus Cocos; species Cocos nucifera. Next base: position 692,822 of record QRFJ01000276.1, on the reverse strand, counting down.
ATTGAATAAAAAATTCTATTTATATTATTGTTTTATAGATTTTTTTTTGGAATTTTGGCGGGTTGGCCTGTTTAACCCACAACCTATGGCGGGTCGGGTTGGATTGAGGTTTTCCCAGCCCGCCAGTTAAACGGGCCAACCTGCCCTGCCCTATTTAGAGGCAAGTCAGGGCAGGTCGGGACGGGCCGGCCCATCTTGACAGCTCTACATCCGCCCCTTCTCTTTTTCTCATACCTTCTCCGCACCTACCGATGCCGCCCTACCTCTCTTGCTGCCCCACCACCGCTCTCCTCTCTCGACAAACGTCAATCCCGATCGCACCACCCGACACCCCTGTCGGTGCCCCTCCTTTCTCCTCCCTTGCCTCCTGCCTGGCTCCCTTTCCGACCATCGCCAACATCTCCCATCCTGGCCATCCCCCCTTCGTTGGGCCCCCTTTACATGCTCTTGCGTTTTGAATTCTGCTCGTGCCACTCTATGGCCCAGTAGGAGGGCTGGTCTCCGATGGCATTGCTAGTGGCGGAAGCCGTGGCACGAGCCTCGTAGTTAAAAAAAATAAATTAAATAAAAGAAAGAGAGAGAAGAGAGACTCTCTCTCTTCTCCTTTTTCTCTCTTTTTTTTTCTTTTCCTTTTCTTTCCTTTTTCCTTTCTTTTCTTTTCTTCTTCTTTCTTTCTTTCTTTTCTTCTTTTTGGCTGAAACAGGGACAGGCTGGTGGCTGGTGGTTCGTCCTCCCACAAGGCATGGCTCCACAGTCGGAGGATCAACAGCGGCAGCCGATGGCGGCGAAGCAAGGAACGGCTGACGGCATCACTGACCGGTGAGAAATCAAAGAGGAAAAATAGGGAGACTCTTTTGTGGTGGATTTTCGATGAATCCGGCAGCTATCGGCGGCACCCAAGGCCCTCCCTGGATTCAAGTTCTTTTCTTCATCGAAATCGGTGGAAGAAGACTCCCGCTTCGATTGGATTCGAAAAGAGGAAGAGGTCTCCTCTTCCATTTTTTTGCATTAAGATTCGTGCAGACAATTAAAAAAATATGGGGCATTAGCCAGAGCTCGACACGTGGCACATTGGAAAGGTTTTGGCTTTCTGAGTTGGCAACACTATAATACTCCTCCATATTGCCGTGTTGGGAGGTGGCAATACTACAATATTCCACATAGTGTGTATATATATATATATGACGATGATGATTCTAGTAGTCAATAGAATATAACAACTAAAAAAATCATATTCTCTATTCTCGTTACTACTACTTACCGAATTTACATTTATATGAGAAAACACAAAAGAAAAACCCAAAAAAACCACTATTCTGTGCTGTTTTTAGCAATTTAATCAGCTCCCAATTTCGCCCCTAAGTGAAAAACGGAGCGAACGGGCCCTTTTGAGCGTTGACTGTCCAGTTGAAAAGGAAGGGTGGGTATCATGATACCTTTCTCTCTCTGGTGGGCCATCCTCGCCCCCTAAACCCTAACAACCGGGTCAGAAGGGTCGAGAAAGAGAAACAAAGGCCCTTTTCTCTTGCCATGGTGATCCTCTACACTGTGGTTGCAAAGGGGATTGGGATCCTTGCCGAATTCGCCGCCGTGACGGGAAACACCGGTGTCGTGGCATGGCGGATCCTCAAGAAGCTCCCCCCGGACTCCAACTCCAGGCTCTGCCTTTCCCAAGACCGCTACATCTTCCACATCCTCCGATCCGATGGCCTTACTTTCCTCTGCATGGCTTGCTGAATTTGCCGCCATCATGGGAAACACTGGCGCCATGGCTCGATGGATACTCGAGAAGCTCCCCTCGAACTCCGACTCCAAGCTTTACCTTTCCATTAGTTGTCTGAGGTTGAGGGTTTCGATTGGTTATTGGAAAAATTTTGAGATTTTTTAGGGATTCCACTGGGACTCCCGCTCCGATCGGATCTCTCGAGCCGGGTGGCGGGTAGCAGGGCCCCTCGATGTTGGTGCACGAGATCGTGGCACGACAGCTACAGGAGTGGCGTGCCGATTGTGCCTACTCTCGACCGGTGGTGGCATTCAACATCGCCTGGAACTTGGGCGAAGCGGTAGGGCAATGGGGCCCCTTGATGCTGGTGCGCGAGACCGCAACACGATAGCTGGAGTGGCGCGCCGATTGGGCCTACTACCAACTGGTGGTGCCGCTTGACGTTGCCTGGAACTTGGCCTTTGCCCCTACTCCCGATCGGTGGTGGTGCTCGACATCACTTGGAACCTAGGCAAAGGGGCGAGGTGGCGGGGCCCCTTGATGCTAGTGTGCGAAACCATGGCACGGCAGCTGGAGGAGCGATGCGCCGACTGGGCCTACTCTCGATTGGTGGTGGCGCTCAACATCGCCTAGAACTTGGCCTTCACCACGGTGTCAGTGCTAGGGGCTAGAACCCGACAGTGGCCTAACATGCCAATCCGGATCTGGATCGTCGGGCACGTGGTCCAGTGCGTTGTCCACGTGGCACAACAAAAATCATTTGAAAAGCTAAGTTGGCAACACTATAGTACTCCACAGAGTGTTATTATATATATATATGATATAATATAAAATAATATATTATTAATCTATGATTATTATATTATATTATGTTATGTTTACTGCATAATAATATAATATGATACAATATGATATGATATAATATAAGATATAATTATGACATTTATTGATGGGCATTTTGATCATTGGTAAAATTTTTTTAAAACCAAAACAGCTTCCGAACTTTGATTAGAAAGCATTTTTGGGAAGCAACTCCAAAATGAAGCTTTTTCCAAGTAGACCTTTTTAGCTTTCTAGCAAAGTGAAAACGGCTTTCCAATTTTTTATCAAATGCTACTATACCATCCAAAAGTGCCTTTTAACCCTCCAAAAGCTTTGCCAAATGGGGCCTAAGTCAATGTCTACATGTATATATGGAAGCACCTACTTCGAGCATACACAGTTATTTCCCATAATGGATCCATTGCATTATTGCATTTTCCTAATCACGTTTGTCATATGCAACATTTCAAATAACATACATTGAATGTGAGTAGAACAACATGCTATGTGCATGCAAATGATGTAATTTCAAGCAGATATGCCAGACAAGTGCCATAGGATATCCATGAAATAACAAGTTTTAATTTATCATTGTGGAGCAGAGATGTGAAAAATTCCACCCATAATAATAATACAGCAAGCTTTATGGAAATTAGATTCTAGACAAGAAAAGTTTGAAAATTGAGACAATCTTTCCCCATATTTTATCTTTTGAGGCATATTTGTTATTTGTTGTTTTACATAAAACCACAAAATTATGATAGTGAATCTAGAATAATATCAACTACATCTCCATTAAGAAAGAACATCTTCGAGATCATAATTACAACTAATGCGGGAGTTGGAGGTGCAAGAATCCCAAAATTGGGTATCACAACATTTATTTATTTATTTTTGTTTAACACAATGTTTGTTCAAATAATAATAGAAGACTTGTCATTGAAGATGTAAAATGAATCATGTTGGAGACGCACAAGACATGCGAGTAAAAAAATGCACCAAAAGATTTTCAAATTTTGGTTGCAGATAAAGTCAAGCAAAGGGACTAAATGCAGGACCAATTGCAAAGGCTAACATTTGGTTGATAGATAGTCAGAATGTTAAGTGCAGTCCACTAATATCTGTTAACAAAAATTGAAGGTTACATTTGCTTTATAATCCATGCACATGTTAACCTGTCATAACAAAGTGTATATGTGAAAACAATCAGGTTAAATTAAATGAAATTAACTAAATTCGAACAACTCATACTGGCAGCATATTACGGCATGATAACAGCAATTTGGATATTAATGAGTATCTAAATGTGTATATTTCTGTAGCACAAACATTACCTCAATTGCACTATCTACTTCTTCATGTGAAGCATGAATCCATAAAGGATGCTCTTTAATAGTAGTCTCCATCGTCCCAAGAAAGATTTGCAGCTTTCTACTATCATTTTCAGCATCAGTTGCATGAAATGAGAAGGACACAATGAAGCTGCAAATAAATGCTATTTCTTGTGCGTTAATATTAATTTAACAATTTAACAAAACTCCCCCACCCCCAAAAAGAGAGGAAAAAAGAAAGAAAAAAAGAAAATAATATATCACATGCGCTCATCATTCAGAAGAACAGGTAGAGCTATACAAGTCATACATACAGGTAGATACAATTGTTAAGCATGAGCCCATAAAGGATGCTCTTTAATAGTAGTGTCCATGGTCACAAGAAAGTCTTGCAGCTCTCTACTATGCATGGAGAAAAATCAAGACTGGTGCTCAAATAAGAATAATTCACTTGAACCATGAGATTCCAGTTGGATTGTAAAACCTAAAAACTATATAATGAAAAGGAAAATATACAAGTCATTGGTTGATGATGCTTGTATGATCCTCTTGATATCAGGACCAATTCTGACTCAGTCAAATAGTCTGTGGTAATCTCATTATGAAGATTTTCTTGGAAAAATGAAACCACACTTTGAAGTATGACATCATAAAAAAGGAGCCATATTCCTAGAATAAAATTGGTGAGGCAATCAAATTGAATGGTTCAGAAAGATCATGGGTCCCAATGTACAGGAAGCAAGAAATAGAGAAATAGGAAGTTTACAATGGAAAGAAAGACCGGAATATAAAGAAATGCAAAATGTTTCAATCGGCTGCTTACACTTCCTAACTTTTCGTACATGAAAAACCTGAACAAACTCTTATTAATACCTATGTATTATATGAAACCCCTTATTATGACCCTAAAGAAAGAAAACCTAGCCACATTCTTTGGAATCAACATTATTGCTGGCTCTTGTCAGATAACCATTCTTTCAACCATTTGAGACTTGAGACTAACCACTTGCCCCTTTCTCAGATGTCTATTTTTTAAGATTTAGATTTCTGAATTATGTGCAATGGAAGGCAATTTGATTGAATTGAAGGAAATATAGGAAGCTTAACTCACTTTTCAGTTTCTGTTTCAAGACAAATTATGCTTGCATCAGGACCACAGACGGACACTAAACTCTAACTACTAGTCAGAAAGCCCTACCATTTAAGGCCATTCATGACTCTCTAATAATCACAGTACTTTTCACTACTTTTATTAAATTTGGAAATGTATAAACCCTTTGAGAAGTAAGAATAAAAGTACTAACATGCATCAAAAAAGAATGTGATGTTTGCAAAAGTAGATGATATAATGAGAAAAGAGGGATTGTTGATTGACCTTTAAATTTGCTTCCTTTCTCTTATTTGTAAAGGAACCATACACAGCCTAAGGGAGAAGAATAATATTGCAGGAACAGAAGGGGCTATTACGTGAAAGCTATGTGAAACCACAATTAATGAGGGTGTTGAAATTAAATTTAGAACTAACAGTGAAGTTCTTCTTCCAGAATTCCATATGAAAATGTTTAACTTCAAACTTTAAAAGAGGATGTGCCAAAAAAATGGTAAAGATGAAATATATTGAATAGAAAAACCCACACAGGATGCAAACTATATTATCACAGATGATCGTACCAAAAGATACACAGATAAAATATTAAAGGAAAGAAAATCCAAATTTCAATATCATGGTTCACTGACTCATCTTGTCCACCACAAAAGAATAGAAAGGAAATAGGAAATTAAAAGCTGGCTTGCTTAGCAAAAGCAATAAGCATATATACAATTCAAATAATTTATGGACATAACAACACATCTATACTTTGATCCAAATAAAGGCTAACATCAAATCCTCAAAATTAACAAGTGTAAGCTGCTCTTTGTTTTGTATTTCAAATCGTTTGCACATGGTAGAGAATATAACCAAGGATGATGATCATTTTCAAAAATGAGAGGGTTCAAAGAGAGGTATAGACATTGTTTCCAGCACAAGTATAAACAACAGAAAACAATCACAGATCACATGTGATTTGAGTAACCCTTAAACAATAAGATCCAAAACAAAACCTAGATATCATAATTAATCAATCACTCTACCCTGCAAACAGAAGAAAAAAGACAAACAAGAGAACCAGCAGTTCTTATTCGATAACAGGCAGCAGAGAATGGAGTTTTCTAAACAAATCCAAGTCTCGCACGAGTCCATCACTAGAGATACAGAATAGAACCATAAAATAAAGCCAAGCAGTTACAGAATGGCATAAATTAAATATCAAGTGCCAAAACCAGAGAATTCTAGCCTCCTTTATACTATAGAAAAATAGAACCAAGCAAGATCACCGTTTTCCAAAACAACAACAAGGTTGAGAGAAAGGAATAGAAATGTCTTCGAAATCAGGGTAGACAGCATAAACTTATCAAATATCACATGAGATCCAAAAGAAACCTATATAAAGAAATGGAAAACAAAATCCAGATATCATGATCCATCGACCACTCCGCTGATAAACACAAAAGAAAACGAAAACCACCGAGCTAGCATTCCCTGTCTAATAACAAGTAACAGGCAATAAATCCACCAAAAAAATATACACCAAACAACCCCTCCATTCAAACAAAAGCCGACATATAACCCTAAACACAACAAAGATCAGAACAGCAATACCCCAAGCTGCAATCAGAAGCAATCCAAGTCCATCACAAAATACACAAATAAAACCATAAATTAGCAAAGAAAGCATAAAATTCGGTATTCCAGCTCCAGATATCATCAAAAAAGGGGGAGACAATCTTGGCAAAAGCTATAGTGAAGACCTCTTGATGGCACGGACGAGATCGGTGGAGGCGGGATGGCGCATCCGATTGAGAAAATCGTAGAAATTGGGCTGTGAGAGAGCGGAGGAGGAATCCATGGGGACTCAAACCCTACTCTTGGATCGACTGCGATCCAAATCAACATCGCTTTTTCTTACCTGGCGCTGTAAAATATACGAGGGAGACACCCGCGAGGAATGTTAGGTACCTCTAACCTTGGCGCGTGGGCCTTAATTGGAACTCACGTGAGGGACATATTTCTCACAATTGTTTATTTTATTGTTAATATAATTTACTTGGACCCGTTGCGTGCTAGTCTCGCACACGAAAGGATATTTGTGGGAGCGCCGAAAACGGAACGGTGGACCTCGCACACGGTTTAAGGTACGCGGGTTCGGTGGAGGACCGGGGACCGGAAGACTTCGGTGGACCCGATCGAACGGTAGATAGGAATTCAGATGTGACGACTTCAATGGTGCGATCAGGTCACGCGGTAATCTCATGGAGAATACAGTTGGATATAAATGGTAATAGATCGGATATGGATTGGATGGATCAATATTCATACCTGTTCTACCATAAAAAATTTATACCCATTATTCGAATCGGATCGGATCAGATAAAATAAAGAGCTCGGATTAAATCAGGCTGGATAGGGTATATCCGCTTCCCTCGGATTGGATTGGGTCAGGTATCTTTCCTCGAGTTGAGCTAAATTAGGCTGGACTTATATTTGTTGAGTTGAAAGAAACGGTCTTTCTATTAACTAAAAAAAATATATATATATAATTATTTTAATTATTTTATAAATGATGTCATATCTGATTATCTATAATTATTATAGATATTAAAAAAAAAAAAGAAGATAAGTTCAAGTTGACATTATAAAAAAAATATTGTGTATCCATTTTGTATTATGTACGTTGTTATATATAAGAACTTAAGACTTCATGCTAAGAAGGCATAATCATTTCATGAAGAAGTAATGCTCAAGTTATTCTAGAATGAAAATGTAGCACAAATCTGAGAACAACAACTCATGGAATAGATGGATATTAATGAAATGCATGTACAAGTTAAAAAATGCAAGCAGCATGTTTTCTGTAATCAAAATCATATAAGTAGCACATGAATTAATAGTCATTAAGTACTCACATGTGCTCATCATTTTGCTCTAGATTATATAACAGGTTTTGAATTGGAACTCTGAAGAGAAATACGTCTCCTTTCCTTTTTCCCAATATGGAAAGTAAATAGATATATCCACTCCTGGGAAGACAATACTGAACTTGAGATAAAAAATTTCGATGCCATGGACAACATGGTAGAAACCATAATGAGTGAATGCAGTGTGGCTCTCATACCATCCAACTATATTATTTCTAAAACAGAAAATATAATAGTTTTCATCGAACATCCAAAAAGCACTAAAACAAGCATCTAGCATCGAACAATTAAAGAAGAGTTCTGAAATGAAAATTGGATTTAAACCATGCTTTCCAATCTGCAAAAGACAATAGAATAACTAGCTGGTAATATGGTTTAGAGAGAACAGCAGAACAACTACATTGTAATGAATCAATTCACTTATAGGCAAGTCCCAAAATAAAACATCATAAACACATAATAGGAACATTAATAGAAACAAAACAACAAATATTTTGTTTTCTAAGGAGTCATCTCCCCCTTAGGATAAGGAAGTCAATCAACTAAAAAGAGAACAACCAAATGCTTGCACAAAACTTTCTCCACTTCATCAATCTTTCTCATCGTCCATCACCAAATTTTCTTCTCATTATCATCATAATCATCAAGGATGATCTGAATTGTACTACATTATGGTGGTACAGATGAACCTAATAAAATATTAAAAAAAAAAACTCCATGATTCAATAATGTATAGAGTATAGCATATAAACTAATGAATGAAAAAAATATCTTACTTACCTTTAAGTTCAGTCCATAACCAATTTTGAGCACACATCAATACCTCCAATGTTTTGGAATGAAGTGAACTACGGTGTGGTGCTAAAAGCTGACTTTGAAGCAACTATTGATATAGGAATAGCTAGAATATCTCTAGCAATCAACCGCAAAGTAGGATATTTGAGTTCTTAATTTTTCTACCATGCTAATATATCAAAATCTACAATTCTTGAAAGCACACCATCCTTAATGTAGTGATCCAACTCTACTTTCACATTTTTAACCTTATTCTCACTACTAACAAATAAATCAAAACTAGAACGAAAGTCATTTTCAATTGATTCAGTAGTCTCTGCCATAGCAAATGAAGTACCAAAAGAACGAGCATTAAGAGCCATTCTGTTGTACTCATTAAGTAACTCATAGCAAATATTCTTAATTCTTGCAATTTCATCAAAAGCTTTATCCTCATATATTTGAATGAACATCCACTCCAAATTCATTTTGAATCTTGGATTTAAGATAGCTGCCACTCTCCTAACACCATGAATTATATTCCAATAACTATTAAACTTGTCCAACATACTTGATAACATGTTTCTAATCATCTCATTTGGAGACTTAAGCCATCCAGATAATACTAATACCTCACAGACCTTTGTAAAATGAGTATTAATTGCAAGATAAGTAGTCCCAGAAAATATTTTGGTTACATTATAAAATAACTCTAACTTCTCACAAATCTCTTTTGCTACCTCCATTTTTCTTGACTTAGCATGCAAGTATAAGATGAATCACGTTGTTTCAAGTGAAAAAATGCATCCTTGTATAACAATGCAGTAGAAAGCATCAAATATGTAGAGTTCTACCAAATTTTACAATTAAAAACTAACTCTTTATTACATGAAATACACAATTGCCTTATTGTTTCTTCAAATTTCTGCCTTTTTTTGTTGATCCAATCCAAAACACTACAATATCATATATCTTCTCAATACATTCTTCAATAATTCTCAAACCATCTTGAACAATTAAATTTAAAATATGTGTAGCACAATGCATATGCATAAGTGAACTACACAATATAAGTAAACTACTTTGAAGCTTTTCCAAGAAAATTATCATGGCATCATTGGTACTATAATTATCAATAGTCAAAGTAGATAACTTCCTATCAATATTTCATTCTAACAAGAAATCAAGAAAAACATCGAAAAAAACTTTTTTTGTGTGTGGGGAAGGAACATAGATAAATCTATAAAAAAGATTAAATAAAATATAAATATATAGCTTAAATAAAATTGCATATATATAAATGTAAATTGCATTTTAAAAGAAGAATGTACCTTAAAATCTGGTTTTGTAATGTCCAAAAATCATCAATGAAGTGTGCCGTGACAACCATAAAATCTCTCTTTTTGTTGCTTGAAGTCCACATATCAATTGTGATGACAGCCCTACTTTGAATCTTTTCCAATAATGCTAATACCTTTGACTTCTCATAATCATCAATTTTGAAAATATCCCTCTTAATTGTGTTTCTAGAAACCATTTTAAATAATGGTTGAAGAGAATATGAATATCTTCTAAATCCAATATAGTCAACTATACTAAGTAGGAACTCATGCAAGATGATCATGTTTGCAAGCTCTTTTCTAGTTGCATCTTGATCAAAATGATAACTGTTCAAGCCCTGCTTACCATCCATCTTATTTTGCTCATTCACCAAAAGGTTTTGCCTCATATCCTTAATATTCCTATATTTTAGCCTTAAACATCTTTTCAAGTGTTCACACAAATGAGATGTTTCATATTTACTCCCTCCTAAAAGATGTTTCTTACAATGATTGTATTATGCTTTATCCTTCCCATCAACTTTCATCTTCTTAAAATGATTCCATACATCAGATGTCAACTTTCTTTTTTCACTTTCATTAATGTCAACAATATCACATATGGGTTCGTTACTAGCTGATGTACAATTACTATTTAGTTGTGATGTCGAGTTATCTTTTTTGGAGATTGGTTGCTCTCAAGTGGTGGTGGGAGGGTGCAATTATTTTCTTGTAAAGATATTTTAGATCTGAAAAGTATCAAAGAAATATAAATAAAAATTTTAGATTATCATAAAAATTATTTAGCAAATAAAAATAATAAAAATTTATATTGGCAGATCACTAACTCATATAAAATTGATAGAATAATTAAGATGACTAAATAATAAATAAATAAATATGCAGGTAAATGAGACTAATAGACTATTCTCATTATAAGTAATAAGCTTGATTTGATTTTATAGTCTGAAATATTTCATCAAATAAAGATATGTAGCTATCATTATAAGTTGAAATTAGATTGAATAGAATTTTCTAACTGAATAGATAATAAAACAAAAAAAAAGAGAAATAACTTCTAATAGACTACCATATTGAAATTTTCCACTAACTTCTCACACATTTATTTTTTGATTGATACAGATGTATTTTTCTCTAGCTAGATTGATAAAAATAAAGTTTGATTTTATAAAAAAAAAAGGATAACTAGTACTATCCATAGATTTATCATCCCTTGTTTAAGGTGAGGATCCATGGAATAAAGTGATAATCATATGGATGGTGAAGGGCAGTACTTATTTTCCTGGTAAACTTTATATGGCCTTCACTGTTGTTCCCTTTCTGTTTATAGGAATGGATTTTTTTTTAAAATAAAAACTGAACCTATCCTATGGGATGCCATGCAGCACAAGAGAGATAATTACGAACAATCACATATATTCCATAGGCAAAGCTTGGTTTTGGATTGATGACACAACACGAAGCAAAACAATAAAGGCTAGCTGCTGTTCCGCTGAGAACTCGCTGGCATCAAGGCTAAAAAAATGTAAACCCTACACTAATCTTAACCCTAAAAATATAAATCCTAACCATAGATTGATAGATTGAGGAAGGAAGAATCACCATTCACCAAGATTAGAAGTGCCCAGGGAGAGATGGTTAGATGGAGGAGTAGAAGCTTGCACATGAAGAGATTGATCAGTACTGCTTCTCAGATAGAAGTAGGAAGACAAATAGAAGTACGACATCGATCGAAGTGATGATCCTTATTCCTCAAGGCATTACTACATCAGATGGATGGGAGATGGAGACAAATGGAGAGGAAGGGAGGATCGAAGGAGAAGAGGCATGGGGTCCAAGTGGGTTGGGGTTAGGAAGAAATAATCAAAAACAAAAAGTTGTGCCTTGGGGCCGAGGTAGGGGGCTTAAGCCTTTTTTTATAGTATTGGGTCGGGTTCGGGGCGGGGCCTACTATTATCCATATCCAATCCGAACCCATTTCAGATTTTCTTTCTAAAATCCATACCTACTTCGGATTTTAATCGGATCGAATAAAACCCATCCTATTCAGATCGGATCGGATATTTGACGAGTCGAAAAAAAATGTTAGCCCTATAATTAGAGCCCCAAGGTTTTTATCATTATTGATGGAAAAAAGAAAAGTAATAGAGAGGAAGAAATAAATAAAATATATGAAAAATTATAGACCAAGGCCTCGTATCAGGCATGGAATGTAAAATGCATTGCCATGTTACAGTGAGCGTGTTTATGAGCTAAACCTTGAGTAAAGATGCACTTCATGCATGAATGGAAATGAAAGTTTCTTTTGTTTTAAATTTTTATCTAGGTAAAATCTTTTGTCCATCATGCTCGTTGGAGAAAAACTAAAATGAAGCGCACCACTTCATCAGATTGGACATATAGAATCATCATGATGTGATGGGATGGCCTTTACTTTTAGACTGATGGTGGTCTCGATTGTAGAATTATTATAAGAGGACATGAAGGGTGTACTTTTTTTGATATTTCAAAATGAGAAAATATCACTGTTGCCCCCATCCCTAAAAGAAGAAAAGAGATGGAAAGAGAGAGAGCTTTTCATCTTCCTCCGTCTTCTCTCCCTTTCGGCGCTAGCATTTGCTCTCCCCTTCGGTGACCAATGTTTTCTCTCCCTTTCATCTTTGTTTCTTCCTTCTGATGATTGAAGCATCTCAACAGTTGGCGACGAGCCCCTATGGAGACTCCCTCCTTGAGCGACTATTCGTGGTGAGCGATTGCCAGCGGTTTCCTCTCATTTTTCATAGGGCAAGCAGTTGTCGGCGGTTTCCCCTCACTTTTCCTAGGGTGAGCGAGTGGTTGCTGGTGGTTTTCTTTCAGTTTTAAAACTTGTCTAGGTATCCTCTTGCCCTATGTCATATGTCCCCTTCCCCTTTTCGTAGTTGCATTGAGTTTTCTTGGTCCTAACTTAAAAAGAACCATTTGTTGCAAGAGCTCACATTTGCAGAATCCCCATTTATTCACGGATGGCCCCTAAAAAGTATCTGTTTAAAAGGTGCTGAGGACAAGGCAATGATGAAGGCTAAATGAATGAAGGGAACACAGCTATTATTATCAACATGAAAAAGGATGCCTCTACTTCAACCTTTGGAAGAGAAGAAAGAGAAGAATGTAGACGAACATTATTTTCCTATAAAATTTTGAAATTAACTATGATATATAATGACTCCTTGTAAGGTTTTAGGCCCTCCAGTAAGGGTTTTTTACTCCCTGTAGCATTCTATGACCTCCTGTAAGATTTCAAGATTTGTTCACTTTTAGGTTTTCCATTAACTAACTATAACCTCCTTCAATTATTTAAAGAAAAAGATATCATATTTGTTCAATAAGATGTCATAAGTTTACAATAAGAAATCATATTTCTTCAATGGAAGTTGCAGGATGCTATAGGTTGTCATGCCAAGCAACAGGATATCATACCATTATCCAGGATGTCGTAGGATTCAACAGAAAGTCATATAAGGCATCAAGAAATAATAATAGTCTTTTTTCTTTATTCCATGACATCCTACATAATATATATGATTTCCTATTTTATTACATGAATTTCTTATAGGTATATATCACTTCATGTGACTTAATATGAATTGGTAGTGACATCAATGACTTTCTATTGCTTGCATGAATACTATATAACTTCCTGAAGAATGAAATATTATGCTCACATGGAAAGGTATATCAATTCTTCATGCACCCTAACTATCCAATGTTATGACTTCCTATTTATTTGTAATGACATCCTGCCTATTGCTTTATATCACATCATCATTAACATGGCTTTTCGTTGCATAGTATGACATCATATGGCCTATTATAACTTTTAGTTGTTAAATATGACTTCTTGTATCTTTATATTACATCTTATTAATTATTATGATTTTCTGTTATTCATTTGATATCCAATTACTTTTTATGATATCATTATTATCACTTCCTATTACTTTATGACATTCTATTGATTATTATAACATCCCATTATTTTCTATGATATCCTGTTGATTGTTATGATGTCATATTATTATTTATGGCATCCTATTACTTTGTATGACATTCTGTTGATTAGTATAACTTTCTGTTGTTGATCATCTAATTGTTTGTTGTAGTAAAAACTGAGAAAGCCAAGAAAGCCCTGGGTTAAGAAAGATAGGACCCCTCAAATTTTCAAGAACTCATCCATAGAGAATGTCCAAAAAATATAGTTTCTCATGCTCATATAGATCTTATCTTGAAGACCCCATTTGGCACCTTCATTGACATGGAGTCTATTGTGGTCGATGGGGTACTCCTCTTTAACATTATAAAATATTATGCTGGAGGTGGTGAATTTATTTTTGCTAGAAAAAGAATAAGATTCGGTATCGAGAAAGTGGCACTTATTGTGGGTCTTCCATGTCATGGAATGAAGATCTCAACCACCAAGAAGAAGGGAAGGCTGTTTGAGAGATTTGGGTGTAGTTTGGATTTGTAGCATAAAGGATTAGAGAGTTTAATTGGTTAGCTAAAGTCCTCAAAGAGAAAGAAGGATATTAAGGACACTGTCAGACTTTGGATAGTCCATATGCTTGTCATGTTTTTGACTCTAAAGTCAAACCAGACGTGCCCAAGATATTTGATCCCCTTCTTGGATGACCTATCATAATTGGGAGCTTTTGCAAGAGTTGTTGCCATCAAGAACTTTACTATTGATGTGCTCCTAGAGATTGCTAATTGCTCGAGGTCCAAGGAGCCACACCAAGCAAAAAGATCATATATAGGAGGCAGCCCATCCTCTTCGGCTGTTCAACAATCCTTTTGGTAATGATAATTCACAATCATAATTCATCCTATTTAACTTTTTTTTATTCTTCTATAGCTTGATTTGAGAAAATGCGCGTGGTTCCTCAAGCACATCAACATTAGAGCCCTAACTAATCCTAGAAACTTATCTAGGTTGTTCAGGTGGCATGACCACCACAAGATGATCTATGATAAGAAGTTTGACAAAATCTAGCCCCACAAGATAAACTGATGGCCATGATATTATAGAAAGTCATATGAGTTTAGTAGAATGTCATATTTTGGTATAAAATGCAACGCATCTTATAGGATGTTATATCATCTTTTAAAAAGTTATAAAATGTTATAGGAAGTCATTTATTTTTCATAAGATGCCATTTCTTTTTGCAAGAAAAGAATTGGTTTTAATAGGATATTATATTATTTTATAGAAATATATGTTTGTTATAGAATGTCATTTTTTTCAACAACATGTCATATACTCTTATAGGATGTCATATCTTCTTTTGTTTACTCATATCATGATATCATATCTTTCAATAAGATGCCAAAGTGTCTCATAGGATGTTACATATTTTTATAAGATGTCATATATGGTAAGTCACTAATTTCCTCTTCTTTTTTTCTTTATTATTATGTTGAGGATGCTATAGACCCACCCCATAGGAGTAGTGGCTTCTTAGTTCAGATGAAACAAAGCTGGATTTGTCCAAGAGGAAGCGTTATGCAAATGTGTGTATAGTTACAAATTGAAAATGAGGGGCTTAGGAAAAAGCTCCAAGTTCAAGAGAAGCTACTGACATCCTTGCTCATAGAGGGGATCAAGGGAAAAAAACTTAAGGAATGAGAAAGTGAGTTGAGGAGGAAGAAGAAGAGGTGGAAGAGGTGAGGGACAAGCCAAATCTCTTGACATATTCACTCGAGAAAAGGGTGAAAAAAGAACACCAGCTGCATTAGGCTTCATATCTGATAGAAGATCCAGATTTTGAGATTGGCCAGCCTACAAAAAAGACCAAGGTAATCCCCACACCCAAAGAAAAGGAGCTTATTGATATATTAATTTTGCCAAACAAATAATCAATATAGGATGAGGTAGGCATTACATTGCTATTTGATTTATTATGAAATCTTTATGCTAGATTAAATTTTTTATAGGGGTCTTTTAAACTAACTTTTTAATGTAGGGATTCACCTAATATTCTCAAAATTATCAAGGCAAAAGCTTATTGCCTAGGTAGATGATGCTTGAGAAAGATATTTCTATCATCAATATTTTCTTGAAAGAAAGAATTAATTCGTAAGTGTTTTATGATATCCTGTAGGGTTATATGACATCATGTATAACTTAATATCTTCCGATTTATGTTTTATAGCATCGTGTATAATTTATTTTTATTATTGAATAAACTTAAATATTTTCATTATAGAAAGGTTGTTTTCATCAATCGTTATAGAGGCAGCATCATGAGGTTCCACATTCGCAATCTTTTTTTTTGGTGATATGATTGTTGATGATGTAAGAATTCTACCTCTGATCAACTCTCATTTTTTTATTAAATTTACTTAATTATTGTTCTTGTAAAATTTTGAATCACTAATTTCATATATCTCTCTATCTTCCATTTAATATTTTATGACATCCTGTTTTTGTTTTATGTCTTCATGTTAGTATTGTATGACATCCTGAATAGAGTTTTTTCTTATTAGAGAGTTGTATAACATCCTGAATAATAGCATATCTTCCAATTAATTATTTTTGACATCCTGTATATTATTATGGCTTCCAGTTATTATATAACATCCTATTTTGTTGCATTAATCATTTTATTTTGCATGGACAGATTATTGATGCTGAGCATAAGTTCTTATACAAAAAGTAGAGTGAATACCCAAATGTGTATCAGAAATATCTTGTTCTCCCATCATGATAGTCGGAATGTGAATTCAATTACAATCACCACAACATGAATTTGCTGGCATGGCAGGGCAAATAATTTGGACGGTGTTAATGATGATGGGAAAAAGAAAATTTAGATTCTTTTTCACCATCATCAATACAAAAAACCTCCACCGGCATTTGATGACAATTGACATGATATGGAAATACTTTATCCACCTAAACTTCATAAAGCACAACACTAAGTACAAAGTCAATGCCAGAAAGTTGCATAAGATTTTTGGAGCCATGTTTCATATTTATAATGACAATGAAGAAGTGATGAAAAGGAAAATTGAGGAAGATGATAACTACCCTTTCCAACCCATCGGTTCACTAGATTGTAGCTTGTATTGTCTCCATTTTCTTGCTCACAACGGTAGGCCACGTTGATGGGACTTCATAGAAGATGACATCGTTTAATATTGGGGAACTTGAAACGAGAATTTTAATGGAGGGGCTTGCAAAAGTGAATGCTACCATTAAGAATATTGGAAGTATCTAAGAAAAATAATATTTTTGTATTTGAAACATATTTTTTTATGATTTTTTTATTTGATCGTTATGTTCTAACAAATAATCTTTTGTGAAGTCTAATTATTCTTTTGGATATAGTTGATCTTGCTGAATATATTACTGCAGAATACGATAATTTAATGATTTTTCTTGTTAAATGTATGAGAATGAATACATGATGTCAAAATGCATATATGGATGTCATATTTTGATTACAGGAGATTATTAGTTTTTGCAAGATATCATAATAATTTAGCAGGCTTGTTTTAGCAAAGACTTGTTCTATGGTCAAAACATGGATCGTTCTACTTTAGCAGGCTTGTTTTATTTTTTCTTTTAAGCAGTTACATGTACTTTGATACTTTACTTTTACTGTATGCTTTACTTTCTAGATGTAATACAATCAATAAAAAATATCATAATTTTCTCCGGAAGTCATATATTACTATAAGATGTCACAAACACCATGGACTATATTACTTTAACTTTTACACAATTACTTTTAACTATGTTACTTTACTTATACTTTAGTGTGTTAAATTAATTTTGCCATCATTTCACACTTTACCTTGTTATTTTTACTATATTTACTTTATTGTGTTACTTTGCTGGATTTACTTTATATTGTTATTTTTTAGATGTAATACCGTCAATACATGAAGTCACACATTTTTATTCTTGAAGTCATATTTTATTACAATATATCATAAAATACATAGTATGTGTAACTTTAACTTTAACTTGACAGTGTTCTTTAACTTAAAACTTTGACCTATCCCAATGTTACTTTTAGCGTGTTACGTTAACTTTTATTGTGTTCCTTGCAGATTTATTTCATATTAGCATTATAATGAAATAGATATTCAAGATATCATACTATTTTTATTGATGTGCTACATAAAATTGTAAGAAACTCATAAAACAAATAAAGGTTGCCATCATAGATGTTGATATCATAATTACGCACAGAACGTCATATGGTATTACAAGCTGTGACAAAATTATAATAGGACATCATAAAATATTACATTAAGTCATAAAATTATGATAAAAATTGACAAAAATTTATAATATACAGCTTAAGTCTTTTCTCTCTCCTATGTTAGTTGGCTGCATATATATATATAAGCACTAAACTCATTCAAAAATAAATCAAAGGATGATTGAGTGGTTTCACTTGTTTGTTGGACTTCCACCACTACTACATCGGGAGTCATCCTTTATTTTTTAGTAGGTCTTTTATCATTTTTCTAAATAATAGAGTTAGATCAATCATCACTAAATTAAATACATCTCCAAATATGGAGGTTGTTAGATGTATGCTCTAGAAGCCAAATTAGCTAACATATGTAATCTTTCTAGTGGTATAATATTATAATTAAATAAATAAATTAGATTAATTTTTTATTCATATTATCATGATCTATGAATCATCTAAGAAATTAATAAGATGATAATATATATTCTCAAGAGTTGAGAATTTGGCGCATATGTCATTGATGATTAATTCCTAAATGCTTTCAATCAATGGATCATCATGAGGATGGTGATTAATCCAGTAAGATTAATACATGGATCATTTTTCTCTAGATAGATAAGTCTCGAGTCTACGTATGGGGATACTGGAGCGAGAGTAATGTAAATGATTGTAAGAGAATAATGATATCGAGCATGACCAACATAAATAGTTATATAAATATATATTCACTCATCAGTGACACACGCGATGTTGCAATGGTATGAGTAGTCCTTAGACCTATGGTGCTGATAATTATCATAAATTACTAAATAATTAAAAGCATATAAAGTCATAATAATTGATATTTATTTTAAAGAATTGATACTTTTATTTATGTTTTATAGGAAAGAATCTCACCAATGGAAAGAGCTCGATTTATGGGTTCAAACGAAATAAATTTGACAAAAATCAGAGTTAAATCAGAGAAGAAATGAAAGCCAAAAGTTTAAATAATAATAATAAAAGGATAAAACCAGTCGGCTAAACCAGCTGGTCCAACAAGAACTGGCCCAGCGTACCGGCTCAAGCAAGCCAGACTGCTGATCGTGGCCCAACCTACAGCAACCACGTGCACCACAGTCAGCCTAGCCTGGTTCCCCATTCGCTGGATGTCATTTTCATCACGGTTCACGATATACTAGAACCCAGTGTGCCACACCATAGACCCTTAAAGGTTCCACCACGAAAAAACATGGCTCACGGGACTTTTTGGTAATTTTGCATGGCATGGCAGCTTTTGATTAGTGTGTGTCTTTATGGCATTCGATTTACCGCGATCTATAGGGGGCGATGTGTGCGATCATATGGCTCTCATCGTAGCCGGTTAGGATCTGATAGTCGAGAGCGATTTCACATTTGTTTGACGACTCCTTCAGCCCCAGGCATCCCAAGCATGATCCAACAGCCTATAGGCATTCGATGGATTGATCCGACGGCCATTATTTAATTCGAGCACAGATTGGCTGATTTCGATGGATTTTTGATGAATTTTGGAGCGTTGATTGAAGATTTAACGGCCAGAATTTCTCCAGAACCTTTGAATTCGATCCAAATTCAAAGAAGACTTTAGAAAGGACTCTAAAAGCTTTGTATTTCTCTCTATATAAACCCCTATATGCCCTGAGACCTGAGAGATCCTCTACACCAAAAATATAGCCAAATTCTCTTAAATAGAACCTCCTCCCTCTCTTCTTCTCTCTTCTCCTCCTTTCTTCCACTTTTCTTCCTCTTCCATCTATCATTCGAGAAGCTTTGAAGATGCTGGAAGTGAGCAGATCATCAACCAAGTATGGCTAAGAAGCTGAATTCTGGAAGAGTAGATGAAGTCTTCGAGTATGGATGGTACTTTTCTTTTCTTAAACTTTTATAATTATTTTTTATGCAACATGTTCTTTTGCCTAGTTTTTATCTTTACGCATGAGATTTTGACTTTTTGATATGTTTATTATTGATTAAAAGATCTAAATAAATTATATTTATTAGGATGGATTGTGATCGAAAGATACAGTCCGTATTCAATTTAATAGTTTATTTTAGAGATAAATCATTAAGAAATATGTTACAAAATTTTAAAAATTAAACTATTGAATAATTTATGATTCTATTGAGGTGGACCGTGATCGAGAGATACGATTCATACTCTAAAAAAATAAACTATAATCATAACTAAATTCTTAAAGTGTAAATACTTGCATTAAAAAAAATTACCACAATCCTGATAGAGATAGATTCAAAATTCTAGAATATTTTTAATAAATTTAAAAATCTTAATTAATTAAGTATTTGCTTTCTTTTATTTAATTTACTAAAATCTTCATCAATCCTCTTTAATTTACTGCTTTAATTTTTGACTTTTAAAAATTTAATTTAAAATTTATTTTTTTAATTGAACGTAACTCAGTCTTTAATCCTCGAGAAAATCGACACCTGACTCACCACTATTCTAATTAATAATATAATTAGATTTAATTTTTATTTGATGCTATAATGACGAGCAATCAAATTTTTGGCACCATTGCCAGGGATTGTAGTATGATTGCTTTAATTAATTAAAAATTAATTAATTAATTTAAAATAAAAAATATAAAAATATAAAAAAAATTATTACTTTTTAATTTTATCTAGTTATTACTGCTTTTCATAATTGATTCTTGCTTTTTATAGTTTAGATTAATTTATTAGTTTTTAAGACTTAATTACTTAAATTTACTTTCTTTTGCAAAACCATACGAATCAAAAACTTAAAAAATATCTATAAAAAGATAAAATCATAAACTCTAAAAAATCACTGACATTTCATAACACTTAATTAATTTAACATAATAAAAAATATAATATAAAATTAATTTTTAACATGTTTAGATATCTTGCTTTATTTATATTGCATATTTATAATATACTTTAAAGGCGCAATCCATTAAATAAGATAATGTGGAGATTTGGTTATCCTTTCTTAGCCCACAAACCATCATTCTTCATATTGCATTAATCCATACCTTAATTTAAAATCAATTAGACGTTGGCCCTAGGATATACAAGCTCAATAGGATAAGAAAATCCTAGAGTTGGACCAAGTTCGGATTGCTTAATTATTCGGTATCTAAGGCAAGTGGTTTAAAGATTGTAGTTTTCAATTGATTCTATTGTCTGATCTGGCTAACTCAATTGATATCTAAGAAAAGCAATAAGTAGAAAATCTCTTAAATCTTATACTTACTTGGCCGAGTCAGTTAGTCAATTTTGGGCTTGAAGTGCTAAAAGATGATCTTAAAATAGTTAGGAGCTATCTAGATTTAGATTAATCCTAGGATAGAGAGTCCATGCTTGCTTAATTTGTTTGCCATTACAATTTAAATCCTAATTAAAACTTTCTCCTCTATCATCTTTAGATCTAGGATTCTTTAGGGCTCTTATCTTTAGAATTCTCTCTTTTCATCTCTTTTCTTATTTTTTAAAATAAAATAAAATAAAATAAAATAAAATAAATAATAATTAAAGATGAATTTTTATGCTGAATTATCTCATAGATTAGATCGTCTAAAAGCTAATAGAATCTCTTTATATCCATCTTTTCTTCCTGCATAATAAGTTTGTACAATTTATTCGATCCCACCCATTATGCAAGTAAATGTTCATATCGATATATGTATGAGCAAGTTTATCAAGATCAAACTCAAATGGCTTACAAACCATAAAATAATCAATACTTTAACACTTACAATCCAAGCTAGGGGACTCAACCAGATTTTTCGTGGCAATCACAACCAATGATTACCCACAAAGACCCACTTTCATGAATGTATATTATGATATGCCCTACCGATAATATTAATCTTCTCCAAATAATAATGAGTCAATTTTTGAGGAGAGAATTTAATAAGCAGTAGATGAGTTAGAATTTACCAATCAACCATTAAATAATCTAGAGGACCAAGGGCTTAATTCTTTAGAAAAATGCTTAGAAGTCATGATAAAGTCACAAAACGACCTTATGCAAACCTTTAAAAAACTAAAGAAGTGAGGGCTTACATTTAATCAGCAGGAGAAAAGAGAGTTGCTCAGTTAGCTCGAGAGTGACCCTAAGGGACCATACCTAGATAGAAATTTTAATATTCCTATAACTTTTTCTGAACAATTAATTAAAACTTTCAAAAATAATATGGTCATAGAACAACGTTGCACAACCAAAAAGACCTTCTTAGACCATATAACTGAGGTGGCAAAATATAGAAAAGAATCAAATGATGAGATGAACCAAATCCATCATCCTACTTATATATGGACCCATTCTCAAGTGCCCTAGAATCATCCAATCCTTTTAACGAAAAAAGAAGGCCAACTAATGAAACGATGGATTTAATAGAGACCCTCTCAAAGGGGGCAATTCGCCTCTCTCACCCTCTTTAGGTCCTTCTTCTCTCTCTCTCTCTCTCTCTCTCTCTCTCTCTCCCTTCTCTTTTCCTCTCTTCTCTTTACTTCTTTCTTTCTTTTTCTTTTTTTTTCATTTCTTTAGAGATTTCATTATGTTGAATGCTACAAAGATCAACACCATGAGCAGCTAAAGATCTCGTGTCTAGGAAAATAAGAAAAATCTTCAGCATGAGAGTTTATAATTTGAATCATGTTTACTTTTTTATTGGATAATATAATTTATTTATCTTTAATATGCTTTTCTTATTTTTACTTTAATATATAATTTCTTATAATTTATTCCTAAGGAGATAGATCATGATCATAAATAGATACGGTCTATGCTCAGATTAGGATGAATTATAAGAAATAATTAGATTTATATTTATATTCTTTGATTGCATGATCTAAATAGTTTATGTCTGTGAGATGGATCATGATCGTATTAGATATGGTCTATGCTCGGTAGAATAGGTTATATTAGAATTAGATCGAAAGAACATACATTTCATAAGATTGCATGTTGACAATAGAAGGATTGTAGCAATCAATTATAAACTTGAAAATTAAAAGATAAAATTAAAATCCTAGACAACTTCTCTTCTTATCTTTAATTAATTATTAAATCTTAATTAATTATTATTTATATTTTTTATTTTAATTTATCAAATTTAAATTAATTTTTTTAATTTACTACTTTAAATTTTTGCTTTAAAGATTAATTTAAATTTTTTTTTTAAAATAAAAATTTACATAACTCAGCCTTCAATCCTCGAGAAAATTGACATTCGACTCACCACTATTTTAATCAATAGGAAGATTGATTTTAATTTTTATTTATTGCTGTAATGATAATCAATCAAATTTTTGGCATCGTTGTCGAAAAATTGAAAAAATTATAGATTAATTATGACTCATCTTTAGAACCCTCTTCTTTCTTTTCTCTCATATCTCTAAAAATTAAAAAAAAAATAAATTATAAAATAGCAACTTGGAAAAGAGAATCTGGTCGGTTAGTGAGAATAGATCCAAATTCTATCTAAATCCATAATAAGTGAGATAGATCAAGAACCTTAAATCCTAATGGATTTTTGCTACCCAGTGGACTCAGCCCAACCATCCTATATTTGACTACCTCAGACTATTGCTACCATCTTCGAGCTAAAATCTCAAGTCATTAATATGCTCCCCAAATTCACTAGAGTTAAAGATGCATATATTTTTATTAGAGAATTTGAGGAAGTATGTGATACTATAAGGATACACCAACTCTCTGAAGATGCTATTAAACTTAGGCTGATTAATTTTATCCTCGAGAAAAATGCTAAAAAATAATTGTATAGTCTGCCCAATCACTTGATTACAACATGGGATGGCTTTGTAAAAGTATTCTTCAGAAAATTCTTTCCATATTACAAAACAGCCAAGTTAAGAAATAAAATTAATCAATTTTATCAATTAGGGGATGAATCATTTTGAAAATATTTAAACCATTTAAAGAACCTCTTGAGCCAATGCCCACATCACGGGATAGAAACTTCAAGGTTGTGTTAAATTTTTTATGAAGGTTTAGAATCAAATTCTAGAACTATGCTAGAGTCAATGTGCTAGGGCCAATTCATGTATAAGGAAGCTAATGAAGCCTGAAAATTTTTAGAAGACCTAGTAGAAAAGAGTCTACAATAAAAGGTAACTAGGAAAATAGACAAACCCACACCAAGAAGAGGAGGGATGCACCATGTCCAAACTTTCCTAGTTGAATTTGCAAGCCTAGCTCGTAGAGTTGAGGCCTTAGAATTATATAGATCAGCCAATGTAAATCAAGTATCTGCATCTATGTGCAATGGCTGTAGTACACCAAATCATGTCATAGAAGAATGTCCCCTCTTAATGAATCAAACTGATAATGATTATGCATAGGTGAATGCAATATACTAAAGATCAAATAATAATCCCTATGCATCCACTAATAATCTAGGATGGAGAAACTATCCTAATTTCTCATGGTCACAAGGTCTAAATGTAGGTGGTCCTAGCTTCAACTAGTCAAATCTAAGGCCTAACCCTATGCTAAACAACCCACCAGGCTTTAACAATAATGAAAAAAAATTACTCTTTAGAAAAAAGCCTAGAAAACCTGTCAAAATCAATGGCTGATAATGCAACTACCCTTAATACTTTTATGCAAGCCACTAGCTAGTTGCTAACAGCAAATGCACAAGCAATAGCTCATTTAAAAATGCAATTAGGACAGTTATCTACTACTATAAGTGAAAGAGAAAAGGGTAGATTGTCAAGTCAACCTAAGGCTAATCCTAGAATCCAAAATAATCAAAAACCTTAGTAAAGAGCCTAGATTAATCAATTAAATGCTATCCATACACTAAGATCTGAAAAATAAATAGACAACCATGTGGGTACATCTAAAGTACCAAAAGAAGAAATAGAAGACCCACCATCTGAACTAATATTTGAACAAGACCAATCTGAAGAATCAAAGAAAACAGAATCTGATTCACTAGCAGAGTCCACACCAGAATTAGTTGGATCAATACCCAAGATTATAGCATCCTTTCCTAAATAGACTTAAGTCCAACCAAAACTCAGCCCAACTAGATAAAATTCTAGAGGTCTTTAAACAAGTTAAAGTAAATATTTCTTTATTAGATATGATCCAACAAGTTCCAACATATGCTAAATTTTTTAAAAACTTGTGTATTAGGAAAAAGACCACGAATGTACCTAAAAGAACCTTCCTGACAGCTAGTATGAGTTCAAACTTGTTAAACCATATGCTAGTGAAATACAAAGATCCAGGGTCTTCCACTATTTCTTGCATCATAGGAAAAACCTTTATTGATAAGGCTCTATTAGACTTAGAGGCGAGTGTCAATATACTATCTTATTCAGTTTATGAAAAGTTAGAGTTGAAAGAATTAAAGCCTACAGAAATGACTTTATAATTAGTAGATCGATCTTTGAAAGTACCAAAGAAAATAGTAGAGGATGTATTAATTAAGATTGGTAATTTCATCTACCAATAGACTTTGTAATTTTAGAAACTGAACTTGTAATAAATCTAAATGGTCACATCCTAATTATACTAGGTAGACTATTTCTAGCCACAGCCAATGCCTAAACCAATTGTTGAAATGGTCTAATGAAACTTTTCTTTGGTAATATGACCATAGATCTAAATATTTTTAACATGTCTGAAATAAATCAAGTAACCTCAACATGATAAAGGACAATGTTTATGAACCCATTTACCTAAGTGATGAAAAATCTAATATGGAACTATGGACGAATTAGAATTATGAAAAATTTGAAGAGGTCAATAACTTAGCTACAGTCTATACGAAACTTAGATGAGAACCTCTAGTTGAACTATTGTCTAGACCATTAATGGAAGAAACATCCAAGTTAAAATTAAAAACACTCCCTAAATACCTAAAATATGTATATTTAGATCCATCAAAAACCTTGCCAGTAATTATTTCAGCAGACTTAGACCCTATACGAGAGGAAGAATTATTGACTATTCTTAAGAAAAATAAAGAAGCATTAGGATGGACCATAGCTGATTTAAAGAAGATTAGTCTCTCAATTGTTCAACATAGAATTCATTTATTAGAGGATGCTAAGTCAAAAAGAGATCCTCAAAGGAGACTTAACCCAGCCATGAAAGAAGTTGTAAAAAAAAAAATAAAACTTCTTGATAGCGGAATAATATATCCAATCTTAGATAGTTCATGCATAAGCCCGGTACAAATGGTACCCAATAAGTCAGGAGTTACTGTAGTCCAGAATGATCATATTGAATTAGTTCCAATAAGAGTTCAAACTGGATGGTGGGTTTGCATTGATTATAGAAAATTAAATACAGCTACTCGAAAAGATCATTTTTCTCTATCCTTCATAGACCAAATGTTAGAAAGACTAGCAGGACATGACTTTTATTGCTTTCTGGATGGATATTTGAGATATAACCAAATTTCTATAGCCCTTGAGGATCAAGAAAAGACTATCTTTACCTGTCCATATGGAACCTTTGCTTATAGACGCATGCCCTTTGGATTATGTAACGCATCAGCTACTTTTCAAAGATGCATGACTAGTATTTTTTTGGATACGGTAGAAATTTTTTTTTGAAATTTTCATAGATGATTTTTCTATTTTTGGATCTACCTTCTTCGAATGTCTATATCATCTCAGACTAGTTTTAGAAAGATGTAAGGAGAAGCATCTAGTATTAAATTGAGAAAAATGCCAATTTATGGTTAAGAAAGGCATAGTTATTTGGTCATGTAATTTCAAGATGAGGTATTGAAGTGGATAAAGCTAAGGTAGATTTAATTAAAAATCTTCTACCACCAAAATCAGTAAAAGAAATTCACTCTTTTCTTGAACACGTTAGTTTTTATAGGCAATTTATCAAAAATTTTAGCAAAGTGGCTCAATCATTAACTAACCTATTAGCCAAAGATATCAAATTTAACTTCACACCTGAATGTCTCGAGTCTTTTAAAAACTTGAAGAAAAAATTGACTTTGGCTCCAATTATTCATCCAACTGTATGAACTCAACCTTTTGAGCTCATATGCGATGCATCTGATCATGCCATAGGAGCTGTTCTAGTTCAAAAGATTGATAAGTTACCTTGAGTAATCTATTATGCCAGCAGAATCTTAAATGAAGCACAGCTTAATTATTCAACTACCAAAAAAAAAAATAGCTATGATATTTGCATTAGAAAAATTGACGTCCTATTTAGTGGGATCTCATATAATTATCTATACTGATCATTTAGTTATTAGGCACCTTCTTTCAAAGAAAGATGCTAAGACATGCCTAATTAGATGGACCTTGCTTTTGCAAGAATTGGACCTAGAGATCAGGGATAAGAAATGTACTAAAAATATAGTGGCGGATCATTTATCTCATCTAGCAATCGTGCCAACTGAGAAAATACCTGTTAATGAGTCTTTTCCTAAAGAACAATTGCTATCAATAACATTAGAACCATGGTATGCCGACATAGTAAACTTCCTAGCCATCAACCAAATTCCAATGCACTAGACTACTTAGGACCAGAACAAATTTTTCTCTTAAGTAAAGTATTTTATTTGGGATGATCCATATTTATTCAAATAATATCTTGACCAAATTATAAGAAGATGTGTCCCAGATAATAAAGTTAGAAGCATTTTATCTTTTTTCCTTAACCAAGCTTGTGGTGGTCATTTTGGAGCTAAAAAGACTGCAGCTAAAGTGCTCCAATATGGATTCTATTAGCCTAACCTATTTAGAGATGCCCATGAATACTGTAAAAATTATGTTAGATGCCAACAAAAATGTCGGATTATAAAGAAAGATATGATGCCTATGAATTCAATTTTAATTATAAAAATTTTTAATATATGGAGAATAGACTTCATAGGACCATTTTCAAAATCTTTTGAAAATAAATACATCTTAGTAGCTATTGACTATGTATCCAAGTGGGTAGAGGTAGTGCTATGCAAGATCAATAATAGTAGAATTGTTATAAAATTTTTTAAATAAAATATCCTTTTTCGATTTGGTATACCTAGAGATATTATTAGTGATCGTAGAACACACTTCTGCAACCGATCTTTTGCATCACTGATGAAGAAGTATAATATTATCCACTAGCTGGCTACATCCTATCATCCGTAAATAAGTGGGTAAGTTGAAGTTTTCCATCATCAAATCAAGCTGATCTTAGAAAAGATAGTAAGCACCAATAGAAAAGATTGATCTTTAAAATTAATAGATGCACTTTGGGCATATCGAACATCTTTCAAGACTAACTTAAAAATATCTTCATATAGGCTTGTATTTAGTAAAGCATGTCACTAGCCAGTAGAATTAGAACATAGGGCAATAAGGGCCATTAAACAATTAAACATTGATTTGGATGCAGTTGGAGAACTAAGAAAATTACAGATTAATGAACTCAAGGAAATAATGAATGAATCCTATAAAAATGCTAAAATTTATAAAGAAAGAATCAATGCTTTTCATGACCAAGCAATTAATAGAAAGTCTTTTATATCTTGACAAAAATTTCTTCCATACAATTCTAGACTATACTTATTTTTAGATAAACTAAGATCTATATGGACTGGACCATATATTGTTAAGGAAGTCTTCTTACACGAGGCCATAGAGATTAAAAACTCAAGTAATGGTGTTACTTTTAAAGTTACTGGATAACGACTAAAATCATTAATCTTGAAACTATCCACTGAATCTATTGAAGAAGCCATGGGTCTTTACAAACCTATTTACTCGAATTAATTTTTGGACAAGTCTGGATGAAGACGTTAAACTTAGCGCTTACTGAGAGGCAACCCATCTTTTTTTTTATATTTAATTTTTTTAATTTTTAGCTTATCTTTCTTTCAAAATTAAGTTGGGGGGAGAACTACAAACCCATGCTGAATGAAGAACAAATAAACCTCAGGTCAAGCCAAGAACATATTAACCCAGGTGAACTCTTTTTTAATTATTTTCTTATCATTTATCACACTCTATTTTTCTTCCTCCATTGAGGATAATGAAAATTAGATTGGAAGAAAGGATAAATAAATTAATTAAGTACTTGAGTATGGTAATAATTAGTCTTATGTATATGATTTTGTTCTGATTTAAAGTTTATCAGGCATTTTAATCGATGATTGATTAATGGTTTAGAGAATTTTTGAAATACTAAGGACCAAATTATTAAGAAAACCCAATAAATAGTTAGGTTTAGAGCATAATAAATTTTTGAGTGATTCTAAAATCTTCTTTCAGTCTATATTCAATAAAGAATCTACTTTATATGGGTATGAGTGAAAAAATTAATAAAAAAAATAAAGAGCAAGTTCTAAACATTGATCTTCCATCGAGTAACCGAATCCCATTGCCTAAGTAAGCAATGTTATTCACATCAAAAAATGGGCAATGTCAAGAAGCTTGCTATACAGTTAGTTTTAACTTATAGCCTATTTGACTCGAGTCAGTAAGTTCGAGGGATGTTCTACATCTAATGCCCTAAAGTCAATTGATTTAGGAGTCATTGGTCCAAAGCTCGCTACAAAAATTAGATAGAAAGCTTAAGGGATTAAAATATTGCACTGGCTATAAAATAAAAAAAATCTCTAGTCCATACTAAAGATAGAGGATTTAAAGAATAAAGATTGAGAGTTAGTCGAAGAAAAGCTCCAAAATTCTATGTTCTTCACTTAACTACTATTTGGGATAGAATTAATAATCTGATGGCGTATCTCTTAAATCTCTAACTAGGTATAACTGACTTTAAGATAACCTGAAGAAACTTTCATATCCTATCAAGTTAGTACATACTTCTATTTTTTTTTTTTTTACTCGAGGATGAGTAAAACTCAAGTTGGAAGGATGTGATAATTATCATAAATTACTAAATAAAAATATAAATTCATAATAATTAATATTTATTTTAAAAAATTAATGCTTTTATTTATGTTTTGCAGGAAAGAACCTTACAAATAGAAAGAGCTCGATTTATGGGTTTAAACAAAATAAATTTGATAAAAATTAGAGCTAAATCGAAGAAGAAATGAAAGTCAAAAGTTTAAATTATAATAATAAAAAAATGATAAAATCGATCGGCTAAACCAGTCAGTCTAGTAAGAACTAACCCAACATCAAACTAGCTCAAGCAAGCCAGACTACCGACCATGGCCCAGCCCACAGCACCGACGTGCACTGCAGTCGGCCCGACCTGGTTCCCCATTCGGTAGACATCACCTTGACATCATTTTCATCATAGTTCATGGTAGATTGGAACCTAGTGCGCCACATCGTAGACCCTTAAAGGGTCCATCATGAAAAAACATGGCTCATGGGCTTTTTGGTAATTTTACATGGTGTGGCGGCTTCTGATTGGTGCGGGTCTTTATGGCACCTAGTTTATCGTGGTCTACAGGGGGCGATGTGCGCGATCGTATGGCTCTCATCATAGCCAATTAGGATCCAACAGTCAAGAATGATTTCCCATTTGTTTGAGGACTCCTTCAGCCCCAAGCATCCCAGGCATGATCCGACGGCCTATAGGCATTTGATGGACTAATTCGATGGCCATTATTTAATCTGGGCATAGATTGGCTGATTTTGATGGGTTTTTGATGAATTTTGGAGCGTTGATTGAAGATCTAATGGCTAGAATTTCTCCAGAACCTTTGAATTCAATCCAAATTCAAAGAAGACTTCGGAAAGGACTCCATAAGCCCTTTATTTCTCTCTATATAAACCCCTGTGACCTGAGAGATCCTCTGCACCAAAAATATAGCCAAATTCTCTTAAACAGAACCTCCTCCCTCTCTTCTTCTCTCTTCTCCTCCTTCTTTCTTCCACCATTCTTCTTCTTCCATCTATCATCCGAGGAGCTTTGAAGATGCCGAGAGTGAGCAGATCATCAACCATATGCGGCTAAGGAACTAAATTATGTAAGAGTAGATAAAGTCTTCGAGCATGAATTATATTTTTCTTTCTAAACTTTTGTAATTATTTTTTATGCAATATGTTCTCTTGCTTGGTTTTTCATGAAATTTATCTTTACACATGATATCTTGACTTTTTAACATGTTTATTATTGATTAAAAGATCTAAATAAATTATATTTATTGGGATGGATTATGATCGAAAGATACAATTCATACTCAATTTAATAATTTATTTTAGAGATAAATCATTAAAAGATATGTTACAAAATTTTAAGAATTAAAGTATTGAATAATTTATGATTCTATTGAGATGGACCATGATAGGAAGATACGATTTATATTCTAAGAAAATAAAATATAATCATAACTTAATTTTTAAAATTTAAATACTTGCATTAAAAAAAAATACCATAATCCTGCTAGAGATGGATTCAAAATTTTAGAATATTTTTAATTAATTTAAAAATTTTAATTAATTAAGTATTTACTATCTTTTATTTAATTTGCTAAAATCTCCATCATTCCTCTTTAATTTACTGCTTTAATTTTTTGCTTTTAAAAAAATTTAATTTATTTTTTTAATTAAACATAATTCAATCTTCAATCTTTGAGGAAATCAACACCCGACTCACTACTATTCTAATTAATAGTAAAATTAAATTTAATTTTTATTTGATGCTATAATGATGAGCAATTAGGTGTCTCGACTATTCATAATAGGACTGCTGTAGTTTGACTGTACAATCACTTGGTTACCTAGCCATTTGGAACCTTATAGTATATGTTGGCTATAGTAGATTCGTTGAAGAAGTAGGATGTGCACCTAGATGGAATCTATCGATCTTCATAGATAATGAGTAGTCCTATATTATTTATGAGACTATGTTTAAAAATCTATGGCCATAGTCATGTTAATGATGTAAAGGAGTTTTCTTAAAGTTTCACATATGAACTCAAGTCGATTGAATATTACATATAATAAGCGATGATGTTTAATGAGTTATCCATGACCTCCATTTTGTCAGAACTCATGATAGAAGGATCGAATCATATGGTAACTACACCTAGAGGTTCATTTATTTAGTTCTGTTGGGTTATCATTGCATACTACTATATATCACTAGTAGATTGTGAGACTAATAAGAATTATTTTGATGATTGAATAGTTCTTAATTGGTTAAATTGAAAGTATTCCAATCCATTGAAAAAGGGTTACAATGATATTATTGATGAACATCATAATATATCTCACTATTAGACATAATTAAATCTATGAGGTCATACAAACAAGAAAATTGATCTAAGATTATGCAATTGGACTTGTGAAGTTCTAATTAGGTTTGGATTTAGAGAAATCCTATTATGTATAGGAACACCATGCAAGTACATGGTTAAACCCAAATTCTTTTGGACTCGAGCTCTCTATTGAATAGGGATTTGATCGAGTCAAAGCATGCAATCTGAATAAGGATGAGAACCAAAAGTTGGCCCTCATCTTATTTATCTTTGGCATGGAGTCTTAAGGAGGGGCGCCAATAGTTGGTGCCCTATCTAAAAATTCACATGGATCTAGAGAGAAAGGAGGCACCATAAGAAGGAAGTGTCCTTCTCATGAAAGGCTTTGAATAGTCAAAGCCTTATCTGATTTTGGCATGGGAATTTGATAAGAATGTGGTGCCAATAGTTGGCGCTCCCTTCCTTCCCCTTTTTGGCATGGATGATGAGAAGAGAGGGGTGCATGCCCCTTCTGGATGAGATCTAGGGGGTGCACGCCCACTCTGCATAAGCATAAGGGGTGCCAATAGTTGGTGCCCCCTTTTATCTAAGTGTTTGCGTGAGATTACAGAGAGAGGGCGGCCTAAGGAGATGTCTTTCTTTTTTAAGTGGTTGAAAACTCAAAGACTTAAAGCAGAAGGACTCTTAGATATATTTAAATCTTTGAGAAATCAGATTTCTAAAGGCTTTTACATGAAATTTGATCTCATGCCTCCCTCTCCTCATGCCAACTCTCCCACTCCTCTCACACGCCCTCCATTCCTCACACCCAAGAAGGTGTGCATCTCTTCTTCCACACGCCAAATAGAGAAAGTATTCTTTCTTCTCTTCTCCATCTCTGCACGCCCAAGGTATTGGGTGATCTAGATCTACACCAAGAAAGAAAAGACTGATCAAGATAATGTGGATCAAGAGTTGATCAAGGCTATCAAGTATTAGATATATGTGCCCTAGAAGCCAGAATTGGCTGACACTTGTAATACACTTTTAGGGGCAAAATTATAATTTTGACTAAAATCAATAAAATGGATTATTTTCTATCACATATGTGTATTTAGTGTATGTGATATATCCTTTGAGTTAATGGTAATGATAATTCATATTTTCAAGAGTTAAAAATTTAAGACATGAATAATCATTATTAACTCATAAAATGCTTCCGACCATAGGATTATCATGAGGATGGTGATTGATCCGAAAGGTTGGTGTACAATCATTTCTCTTTAGTAGATGAGTCTTGAGTCTACGGTGTGGAGACACCGGAGCGAGAGTATAGGTACTCGTTAGAGAACGAGGGCACTGAGCGTGACCACCTCGAGTAGTCATTAGGGAAGTCTACCTTCTCGTCAATGACTGACTCGATGCTGCAGTAGTGTGTCTGGTTCTTTGACCTGAGGTGCATCGGCAGTTCACCTTGAGGGTGTTATAGTTTGACTACACCATTAACTCGATCTCCTAGCCATATGGAATCCTGAGGTGTATGTTGGCTATAGCATGTTCATTGTAGGAACTGGATTGCATCAAGATGGAATCTATCTACCTCGGTGGTAGAGGAGCAGCCCTATGATGATCATGAGAATCAAGTCCAGAAGTCCATGGCCATGGTAGAGTGAAATAATAGAAAGAGTTTCTATTTAGATTTTCACATTGGACTTCGAATCGAATGATTACATCATATGACAGAGACTAGGGTTTGACGAGTTCACCTTAACCCTAATCTGATCGGGGCTCAAGATAGAAGAACTTAATCACACAGGTAGCTGCACCAAGAGGTTCGCATTCAGCTCTGATGGGTTGCCACCATATACTGCTAGGTGTCACTGGTGGATTTTGGGAGCAATTAGAATGATTTAGATGATCGATCATTCTAGCTGTTCGAATCAGAAGAGTTCTGATCCATCGAAAGGAGTTTCGATGATGTCGATGATAGAGATCATGACATATCCCATTACCATACAGAACTGAACCTAACTGGGTCACACAAACAAGGGTTTGAATCTGGTGATCATCAATTGAACTGATCCAGTTCAATTGATCTGAATGAGATTCAATTAGGTTCAAGAAAATCGTGCTAGCACTCGATTGAACCTAACGTTCTTCTTTTACTATCATAAATAAGTTGTCCTGACTGAGCCAAAGGAGTTTGTGCTCGATCAGAGGCCTTCACTATGGTCTGACTGGAGGCCTTGTCCAAGTCAGAAAAGGTTGTCTTATTTTGTAAGACATTACCTGCCATTTTTGGTCACCTGCCATTTCTTCAGTTCCTTTGACTTTGGTCAAAAGTTGACCTTTGACTGGTCAAATGTTGACCATTGACACTTTGACTTTCTGTCCACGTGTCATGCACCTATTGGAGAGCTGGTGGGGGCCTGTCCCCCTACCAGAACCTGGCAAGGAGGAGGGCGCACGCCACCCTTGGCGTGTGCCCAAGTTGGAGGCGCCCAGGAGTCCCTGTTGGATAGGGACTCCATCTCCTTTTTGGATTCCGATTAGAGTTCTTCTAAGAACTAAGTTTGACTGATCTTAGGCGCCATCTAAGGAGGAATCCAAGAGACTCTATTTCCATCAATCAGATTTAGATCTGATTTCATAAAGGGTTATGATTGGTTGAGAAGAAGAGTTGGATCACGCTTAGTCTATAAATAAGATCCTGCGCCCAACTCAAAGAGCAATTGAGATTTCCACGCCCCAAGGCTGCCTCTCCTCTCCTCCTCCATGTCAAAGCATCTTCTCTCTCTCCTCTCTACGTCCAAAAGTATTTTGGATTCTTGGTTGGTGCAATCCAGACGAGAGAAAGGCGATTGAAAGCAAGAAGGCTGCGCTGCTATAAAGGACAACTACTGATCTTCGAAAGGCATTTTGAAGATCTTCCAGATCGAATTCAGATCTAATTTTTAGAGACATGATAGAGAAGAAGAGGATCTCTACAGAGGGAGTATAGGAATTCAAGAAAATAGTGGGAGCTAATTTATTTAAAAATAAAATCTCTAAATAAATTGGTCAAGTTATAATTACAGTATCTAACTAGAATCTTTGACTCTCTACAGGAAAATATCTGCTTCCAATCTATTAGCACGTATCCTGGATACACATAAACTGATCGGATCTAATTGTAAAGATTGGCTCAGGAACTACAAAATTATTTTAGATTTCGAAAAGTTAACCCATGTATTGGATGAGAACCCTCCCACCTTACCAGCTCATCCATCCACTGAATAGAGAGCATCTCTGAAAAAATGGATAGACGAAGATAATAAGGCCAGATATTATATGTTGGGCTCGATGTCTGATGAGCTCCAGCACCAACATGAAGATATCGGGACTGCTTGCCAAATGTTAGCTCACCTGCAGGAGATGTTTGGTGAACAAAGTCGCACGACCAAGTATCAAGTTACGAAATAATTTTTTAAGGCTAAGATGCATGATGGACAGTCAATCCAAGATCACTGTCTGATGATGATCGAGGATATGGAAGAGCTTGAGAAGCTCGATGTGAAGTTAGACTTGGATCTACAGAACGATATTATTCTACAATCCTTGACTGATGCATATGGGCAATTCATCATGAATTATCACATGCATAAACTTCAAAATTTCTTGGCCGAATTAATGAATATGCTGGTCACCATTGAGCTTTCTATGAAAGGTTCTAAAGGCTCAGTTCTTGCTATGGAATGGACTTATTCCAAAAGAAAGTCTTATGGAAAGAAAAAAAAGTCTGTGAAAAAGCAGAAGGTGGAAGGAGGAAAGAAAAAGAAGA